>JAKFHT010002080.1:0-20159 GCA_023783455.1 Erythrocebus patas
TTCAGCTTTCTACTTATGGCTAGCCAATTTTCCCAGCACCATTTATTAAATAGGGAATCCTTTCCCATTTCTTGTTTCTCTCAGGTTTGTCAAAGATCAGATGGCTGTAGATGTGTGGTATTATTTCTGAGGACTCTGTTCTGTTCCATTGGTCTATATCTCTGTTTTGGTACCAGTACCATGCTGTTTTGGTTACTGTAGCCTTGTAGTATAGTTTGAAGTCAGGTAGCGTGATGCCTCCAGCTTTGTTCTTTTGACTTAGGATTGTCTTGGAGATGCGGGCTCTTTTTGGTTCCATATGAACTTTAAAGCAGTTTTTTCCAATTCTGTGAAGAAGCTCATTGGTAGCTTGATGGGGATGGCATTGAATCTATAAATTACCTTGGGCAGTATGGCCATTTTCACGATATTGATTCTTCCTATCCATGAGCATGGTATGTTCTTCCATTTGTTTGTGTCCTCTTTATTTCACTGAGCAGTGGTTTGTAGTTCTCCTTGAAGAGGTCCTTTACATCCCTTGTAAGTTGGATTCCTAGGTATTTTATTCTCTTTGAAGCAATTGTGAATGGAAGTTCATTCCTGATTTGGCTCTCTGTTTGACTGTCACTGGTGTATAAGAATGCTTGTGATTTTTGCACATTAATTTTGTATCCTGAGACTTTGCTGAAGTTGCTTATCAGCTTAAGGAGATTTTGGGCTGAGACAATGGGGTTTTCTAAATATACAATCATGTCATCTGCAAACAGGGACAATTTGACTTCTTCTTTTCCTAACTGAATCCCCTTGATTTCTTTCTCTTGCCTGATTGCCCTAGCCAGAACTTCCAACACTATGTTGAATAGGAGTGGTGAGAGAGGGCATCCCTGTCTTGTGCCAGTTTTCAAAGGAATTTTTCCAGTTTTTGCCCATTCAGTATGATATTGGCTGTGGGTTTGTCATAAATAGCTCTTATGATTTTGAGGTCCATCAATACCGAATTTATTGAGCGCTTTTAGCATGAAGGGCTGTTGAATTTTGTCAAAAGCCTTTTCTGCATCTATTGAGATAATGATGGTTCTTGTCTTTGGTTCTGTTTATATGCTGGATTATGTTTATTGATTTGCGAATGTTGAACCAGCCTTGCATCCCAGGGATGAAGCCCACTTGATCATGGTGGATAAGCTTTTGATGTGTTGCTGAATCCGGTTTGCCAGTATTTTATTGAGGATTTTGCATCGATGTTCATCAGGGATATTGGTCTAAAATTCTCTTTTGTTGTGTCTCTGCCAGGCTTTGGTATCAGGATGATGTTGGCCTCATAAAATGAGTTAGGAGGATTCTCTTTTCTATTGATTGGAATAGTTTCAGAAGGAATGGTACCAGCTCCTCCTTGTACCTCTGGTAGAATTCAGCTGTGAATCCATCTGGTCCTGGACTTTTTGGTTGGTAGGCTATTAATTATTGCCTCAATTTCAGAGCCTACTATTGGTCTATTCAGGGATTCAACTTCTTCCTGGTTTAGTCTTGGAAGAGTGTAAGTGTCCAGGAAATTATCCATTTCTTCTAGATTTTCCAGTTTATTTGCTAGAGGTGTTTATAGTATTCTCTGATGGTAGTTTGTATTTCTGTGGGGTCGGTGGTGATATCCCTTTATCATTTTTAATTGCGATTTGATTCTTCTTTTCTTCTTTATTAGTCTTGCTAGTGGTCTGTCAATTTTGTTGATCTTTTCAAAACCAACTCCTGGATTCATTGATTTTTGAGGGTTTTTGTGTCTCTATCTCCTTCAGTTCTGCTCTGATCTTAGTTATTTCTTGCCTTCTGCTAGCTTTTGAATGTGTTTGCTCTTGCTTCTCTAGTTCTTTTAATTGTGATGTTAGAGTGTCAATTTTAGATCTTTCCTGCTTTCTCTTGTGGGCATTTAGTGCTATAAATTTCCTCTACACACTGCTTTAAATGTGTCCCAGAGATTCTGGTATGTTGTATCTTTGTTCTCATTGGTTTCAAAGAACATCTTTATTTCTGCCTTCATTTCGTTATGTACCCAGTAGTCATTCAGGAGCAGGTTGTTCAGTTTCCATGTAGTTGAGCGGTTTTGATTGAGTTTCTTAGTCCTGAGTTCTAATTTGATTGCACTGTGGTCTGAGAGACAGTTTGTTATAATTTCTGTTCTTGTACATTTGCTGAGGAGTGCTTTACTTCCAATTACGTGGTCAATTTTGGAGTAAGTATGATGTGGTGCTGAGAAGAATGTATATTCTGTTGATTTGGGGTGGAGAGTTCTATAGATGTCTATTAGGTCTGCTTGCTGCAGAGATGAGTTCAATTCCTGGATATCCTTGTTAACTTTCTGTCTCGTTGATCTGTCTAATGTTGACAGTGGAGTGTTGAAGTCTCCCATTATTATTGTATGGGAGTCTAAGTCTCTTTGTAAGTCTCTAAGGACTTGCTTTATGAATCTGGGTGCTCCTGTATTGGGTGCATATATATTTAGGATAGTTAGCTCTTCCTGTTGAATTGATCCCTTTACCATTATGTAATGGCCTTCTTTGTCTCTTTTGATCTTTGATGGTTTAAAGTCTGTTTTATCAGAGACTAGTATTGCAACCCCGCTTTTTTTGTTCTCCATTTGCTTGGTAAATCTTCCTCCATCCCTTTATTTTGAGCCTATGTATGTCTCTGCATGAGATGGGTCTCCTGAATACAGCAGACTGATGGGTCTTGACTCTTTATCCAGTTTGCCAGTCTGTGTCTTTTAATTGGAGCATTTAGTCCATTTACATTTAAGGTTAAGATTGTTATGTGTGAACTTGATCCTGCCATTATGATATTAACTGGTTATTTTGCTCGTTAGTTGATGCAGTTTCTTCCTAGCCTTGATGGTCTTTACATTTTGGCATGTTTTTGCAATGGCTGGTACCGGTTGTTCCTTTCCATGTTTAGTGCTTCCTTCAGGGTCTCTTGTAAGGCAGGCCTAGTGGTGACAAAATCTCTAAGCATTTGCTTATCTGTAAAGGATTTTATTTCTCCTTCACTTATGAAACTTAGTTTGGCTGGATATAAAATTCTGGGTTTAAAATTCTTTTCTTTAAGAATGTTGAATATTGGCCCCCACTCTCTTCTGGCTTGAAGAGTTTCTGCCGAGAGATCTGCTGTTAGTCTGATGGGCTTCCTTTGTGGGTAACCCGACCTTTCTCTCTGGCTGCCCTTAAGATTTTTTCCTTCATTTCAACTTTGGTGAATCTGGCAATTATGTGTCTTGGAGTTGCTCTTCTCGAGGAGTATCTTTGTATGCTTCTCTGTATTTCCTGGATTTGAATGTTGGCCTGCCCTACTAGGTTGGGGAAGTTCTCCTGGATGATATCCTGAAGAGTGTTTTCCAACTTGGTTCCATTTTCCCCTCACTTTCAGGCACCCCAATCAGACGTAGATTTGGTCTTTTACATAATCCCATACTTCTTGCAGGCTTTGTTCATTTTTCTTCTTTTTCTTTTGGTTTCTCTTCTCGCTTCATTTCATTCATTTGATCCTCCATCGCTGACATTCTTTCTTCCAGTTGATCGAGTCGGTTACTGAAGCTTGTGCATTTGTCACGTATTTCGTGTCATGGTTTTCGCTCTTTCATTTCGCTTATGACCTTCTCTGCATTAATTACTCTAGCCATCAATTCTTCCACTTTTTTCAAGATTTTTAGTTTCTTTGCGCTGGGCGTAATTCCTCCTTTAGCTCTGAGAAATTTGATGGACTGAAGCCTTCTTCTCTCATCTCGTCAAGTCATTCTCCGTCCAGCTTTGATCCGTTGCTGGCGATGAGCTGCGCTCCTTGCCGGGGAGATGCGCCTTATTTTTGAATTTCCAGCTTTTCTGCCCTGCTTTTTCCCCATCTTTGTGGTTTTATCTGCCTCTGGTCTTTGATGATGGTGATGTACTGATGGGGTTTTGGTAGGTGTCCTTCCTGTTTGATAGTTTTCCTTCTAACAGTCAGGACCCTCAGCTGTCGGTCTGTTGGAGATTGCTTGAGGTCCACTCCAGACCCTGTTTGCCTGGGTATCAGCAGCAGAGGCTGCAGAAGATAGAATATTTCTGAACAGCGAGTGTACCTGTCTGATTCTTGCTTTGGAAGCTTCCTCAGGGGTGTACTCCACCCTGTGAGGTGTGGGTGTCAGACTGCCCCTAGTGGGGATGTCTCCCAGTTAGGCTACTCAGGGTCAGGGACCCACTTGAGCAGGGAGTCTGTCCCTTCTCAGATCTCAACCTCCATGTTGGGAGATCCACTGCTCTCTTCAAAGCTGTCAGACAGAGTCGCTTATGCCTGCAGAGCTTTCTGCTGTGTTTGTTATTGTTTACTGTGCCCTGTCCCCAGAGGTGGAGTCTACAGAGACAGGCAGGTTTCCTTGAGCTGCTGTGAGCTCCACCCAGTTCGAGCTTCCCAGCAGCTTTGTTTACCTACTTAAGCCTCAGCAATGGCGGGCGCCCCTCCCCCAGCCTCGCTGCTGCCTTGCTGGTAGATCACAGACTGCTGTGCTAGCAATGAGGGAGGCCCGTGGGTGTGGGACCCTCCCGGCCAGGTGTGGATATGATCTCCTGGTGTGCCTGTTTGCTTAAAGCGCAGTATTGGGGTGGGAGTTACCCGATTTTCCAGGTGTTGTGTGTCTCAGTTCCCCTGGCTAGGAAAAGGGATTCCCTTCCCCCTTGCGCTTCCCAGGTGAGGCAATGCCTCGCCCTGCTTCAGCTCTCGCTGGTCGGGCTGCAGCAGCTGACCAGCACCGATCATCCGGCACTCCCCAGTGAGATGAACCCAGTACCTCAGTTGAAAATGCAGAAATCACCGGTCTTCTGTGTCGCCAGCTGGGAGTTGGAGACTGGAGCTGTTCCTATTCGCCATCTTGCTCCCCCATTTTTTGTTTTAACAATTTTTTTTTTCATATTGAATGAAAAATAAAGTCAGCATGACAATTAAGAAACATTCATTGAAATTGTTATATGCTTTTTAGAATGATAACATTTGTTACAAGCCAGAGTCAAAGGAGAATCAATTTCTTTCTCATGAAATTTTGAGAATCTTGAATTTTTAAGGAAATCTATTTTTTGTGAGAGTCACAACTGTGAAAGTAGCTGTCATTTCTCATAAAAGGAACAAGAAACAGTGAGGACTGTATATTTCATTTGTAGAAATAGTATTCCAAAAAGTTACTCATTTAAGAAGATGAGAATATTCAAGTTATGTTGTTTTCATTTAGTCTATGAAAAAAGAATTGTTGTATTCTCATTATATGCTCATTTTTCTCCAATGATGAACACAAAGGAAGAAAGCTTCATTCTTTAAAAGCTGCCCAAATTCTTCATGCTATGGCAGATAAGTACAGCTGACTGTATTCCATAAAGCAGATTCCTTCATCTAATGATCTGATGAAAAGCATCAGATATTTTTATTTTTCAATGACTATTCTTTTTGTTTATTTGAATTCTTTGTTTTAGATGGAGTTGTTATAAATTTTATTAACAAATAATAAGATGTTTTCCATGTAGAATATTCCCATTTAGGCTATTAAAAGTGAAATAACAAATTGACACAGAGACTAAATCACTGAAACATCATATTTTAGCTTCTTCTTTAATGTTCCAGGAGCACCATGTGTGAGTTTGATTTCTTTCTTTCACCAACCTGAATTGAAGTAGCTGTATCTAAAAAACTGTCATTGCTGTCACTTCTGACCATGGACCAGGCTTTTAATATGACCATTTTTTAAGAGAGAATTTTACAGATGACAGCCATTTGAAAGTTCCTTCATTTTAACTTTCATATTTAACAGAAAATTTAAACCATGTTGTACTTTTTGAGAAGCACAGAGTTGTGAGGACCAGTTCTCTCATTAAGTTGCCTTTGTTTGAGAAATAACAAATAAAGTTATTTTCTTACATTGAGATATAAACCAAACTGGTTTTCTTTTTTCAGATGACTCAAGCTTTTTTTTTTTTTTAAATGAACTCATCTGCATTTCCTGTGTGACATATATAGTTCAATAACTTCTGTGTGTCCTCTGTATATTTTTGGGACAGTTCTTTTTAAAAATAATCCCTCCAAAGCTTCTGAATCAAGAGTGGACTGAGCAAGCACATTTGCTACCCCTTTCAAAAATCTCATTAAAGTGGTAAGAAAGTTATACAAAAGGACTAAATCCATGACAGGCCTGAGAAAGGAGAAGTGTTCTGTGCATCAGATTTTTAAAAAGCAGTTTGACTGTGATATAATTCATATAGTATAAAATACATCAATTTGAAATGTAAAATCCAGTAGTTTGGAGTATATTCACAGAGTTGTACAATTATCATCACAATCAACATTAGAACATTTTTATCATCACCACTACCCCCCCCAAAAAAAAAACTCCTGTATCTGTCAGCAGTCTCTCACCATTTTGCTTCAAGCTCCCCTCACTCCCAGCCCTTGTCAACCACCAATTTACTTTCCACCTCTATAGATTTGCCTATTCTGAAATTGTATATAAATGAAATTATACAATTTTTTTTAAACTGCATTCTCTCAGTGTAACGTTTCCAAGGTTCACACATAGTACAGCATGTATCAGTGGTTCATTCTGTTTTTATTGTTCAATAGTATTTTATTGTACGAACACCATATTTTATTTATCCAGTCATCAGTTGATAGACATTTGGGTTGTTTCTACTTTCTGGCTGTCATGAATAATGTTTTTATCTAAGTTTGTATGCAAGTTTTTGTGTGGACATATGTTTTCATTTATCTTGGGTATATATTTAGTGGGATTGCTGGGTCATATGGTAATTCTATCTTTGGCATTTTGAGTAACTGCCAAACTGTTTATAAAGCACATTTAACAATTTTTATTCTCACCAGTAATGTAGGAGGGATCCAGTTTCTTGACATCCTCTCCAACTCTCTTTTTGGTTATACCCCTTCTAGTAGATACAGTGAAAATGTTCATTGTGGTTTTGTTTTTTCCTATTGACCATCTGGCTAATGAACTTAGATCTTAATATACCCATTTTTGTATATTTTCTTTGAATAAATCTGTTTTATCAATTGCATTTGTGTTATATGTGAGAATTCTTATATTCATATACAATTTCTTGTCAGAGAAAATGAGTTGTAAATATTTTCTTTCAAGGCATTGCCTTTTAACTTTCTTGATGGTTTCCTCTGAAGTACAAAAGTTTTAATTTTGATAAAGTACATTTTATTGTTTTTATTTTGTTTGTGATTTTGGTATCATATCTAAGAAGTCTTCACCTACCCGTGGACTAGATTTCAATGAAATTTCTGAAATACGTAATTTGCATGGGAGCATCTTGAAAAACCAGAGTAGAAACCATGCCCCAGAACAGATGAGAGAAGCCTGGAGCAGAGATGGGAGGTATTCTTACCAGTAGAAACTGTGAGAGGCTCCATAATCACTACCATTTATGTAGTACTTATTTACTAGGCACTAAGTTTCACCTAGATTAAGTTGCTTATTACCACAATGTTAATGAAAAGTAAATCTTGTTAACTGCATTTTTTTCAGTGAGAAAGTTGATACCCAGAATAATTAAGTAAAATGCTGAAAACACAAGAAGAAGGGCTTTAAATCTAGGCCATCTATGCACGACATGCTCTTAATCACTGTATCAAACAAACTCAGAGGAAGCATGTGTGGGAAGAGGAGTAGGTTGTGGGATGTTAAGCCAATTAATTAACTAAATGAGAGCTTATGTAACAGCTGGGATTATTTTTCTTCCTTCATGCTTCCACCCATCACCTCCCAGCCCGGGGATTGGGAGCAGGAGTATTTGCCTCCAGATTACGTTCTAATTAACAGAGGAAAATTCCAAGTCATATATATGATTCAAGACATTATATTATCACAACAATTTATTGAAGCATACGCATTGCTGTTCAGCTTGCTTTGTTCATAGTTGTTTTTGTGAGATCTGTTTTCTAATTTAAGCAACTTTATTTTATTATTATCTTTTATTTGAAAATGTCCCTCATATAAATATGTTATAATTCATTTAGCTCTTTCCCACTGATAGTTATATTCTCTCCATTTTTTTCTAATACAAGCAACACAAAAACATTCTTGTACTTGTTTACTTGTGTACCAATTCAAGAGTTTCTCCAGAGTACATGCCCAGCTGTGGAATGGCTAGGTTGTAGAATATGCATATTCTCAACATTACTAGATGGTGAGAAATTGTTTTCTAAAATGTTAGTACCAATTTATGCTCCCTGCAACAGCGGAGGATTCTTTTTGCTTCTCATTCTATCTGATACATAATATTGTCAGACTTTTATAATTTGTTTGCTGATTTTAAGATGTGAAAGTATATTTTATTGTGGTTTTAAGTTGCATTTCCTTGATTACTAGTCAATGCTATGAATTAAGAGAAACTTGGAGATAGCAGTACAATCAGAGAGTAACTTACAATTGATACAAGAATTGATAGAATGGCTTCTCTCTCTCTCTCTCTCTTTTTTTTTTTTTTGGAGACAAGACTCACTCTGTCGCCTGGGCTGGAGTGCAGTGGTGCAATCACAGCTTATTGCAGCCTTGACCTCCTAGGCTCAAGTGATCCTCCAACCTCAGCTTCCTGAGTAGCTAGGACCACAGGCACATGCCACCCTGCCTGGCTAATTAAAATAAAAATTATTTGTAGATACAAGGTCTCCACATGTTGCCCAGGCTGGTCTTGAACTCCTGGGGTCAAGTGATCCTTCTGCTTCAGTGTTGATTACTGTGCCTGGCCAGAATTGGTTGCTGCTGCTGCTTTTTTTTTTTTTTGAGATGAAATCTTGCTCTGTTGCCCAGGCTGGAGTGCAAGGGCATGAATGTGGCTCACTGCAACCTCGGCCTCCAAGGTTCAAGTGATTCTCCTGCCTCAGCCTCCTGAGTAGCTGGAGATCCATGTGCATGCCACCACTCCCAGCTAATTTTTGTATTTTAGTAGAGGCAGGTTTCACCATGTAGGCCAGGCTGGTCTCGAACTCCTGACCTCAGGTGATCCATCTTCCTCAGCCTCCCAAAGTGCTGGGATTACAGGCATAAGCCACAGGGCCCAGCCCAGAATTGGCTTCTCTTATAGCCTGTATACTTAACTTAGACCTTAGAGTCTCTCACCAACTTTTCCCTTAGCTTCTAGGAGACACTAACCTTGAAGTAAAGACCAAATTGCCTGCAAAATGCAGAGACCAAGTTCACCAATGTCCCCTCATGTGCTGCCTGAAGATTATCCCATTCTCCATTCTGCTGATGATGAGAATTTAATATTCTCCAGGAAAATCCATTCTCATAAAGAAGAATATCTTTGGTCTCTATGGTCAGGACAGAACATAATAATAGGTTAATAGAATGAGAACATAATAGAATAACAGTACACCAGGCATGGTGGCTCATGCCTGTAATTCTAATTTCACTTAGGATTCCTTTTTTTAGACCATCAATAATTTCTCTACAAAAACAAAGTGAAAAAACAAAAAACAGGTAGACTTTTGAATGACAGTAAATATCCCAAAGTTGGAGTTCTCAGCACTATGTGGGTGACTAACAGTTGTACATATGCTGAACTGATTGTTTACATTCTTTTCTAGGACTTCTGAATATTTCTTTAGCTTTCTCAATTCTGCTTTTGGTCTAGTTAATATGTAAACACAAACTCACAGAAGTTACTAAAAACTGGTTTTGCATATTGTCCTCAGATTTATGAAAAAAATCAGAAAAACACTTACATTTTAATGGTCTTGTGATTATTTTAAACATCAATTTTTATTTAAAATTATTTCTTACAAATACAGTTGAATTGTGTGAACTTTTCTTTATTTTCTTTGAAGCAAAAACAAATTGAAAATGTTACTTGAAACCAATACTATCACTTTAACAGCTATGAAGACTTATTCTCTGATTATTTTATATTAATCCTCTGTATAAAGCTCTTATAATTGTTCTCTGCAGTTTTATATCTGCCTGAAGTCTAGACTTAAAGAAGAAATCAATTGTGGTTTTGAGTTGCATTTCCTTGATTACTAGTCAATGCTATGAATTAAGAGAAACTTGGAGATAGCAGTACAATCAGAGAGTAACTTACAATTGATACAAGAATTGATAGAATGGCTTCTCTCTCTCTCTCTCTTTCTCTCTTTTTTTTTTTTTTTGGAGACAAGACTCACTCTGTCGCCTGGGCTGGAGTGCAGTGGTGCAATCACAGCTTATTGCAGCCTTGACCTCCTAGGCTCAAGTGATCCTCCAACCTCAGCTTCCTGAGTAGCTAGGACCACAGGCACATGCCACCCTGCCTGGCTAATTAAAATAAAAATTATTTGTAGATACAAGGTCTCCACATGTTGCCCAGGCTGGTCTTGAACTCCTGGGGTCAAGTGATCCTTCTGCTTCAGTGTTCGGATTACTGTGCCTGGCCAGAATTGGTTGCTGCTGCTGCTTTTTTTTTTTTTTTTTGAGATGAAATCTTGCTCTGTTGCCCAGGCTGGAGTGCAAGGGCATGAATGTGGCTCACTGCAACCTCGGCCTCCAAGGTTCAAGTGATTCTCCTGCCTCAGCCTCCTGAGTAGCTGGAGATCCATGCATGCCACCACTCCCAGCTAATTTTTGTATTTTAGTAGAGGCAGGTTTCACCATGTAGGCCAGGCTGGTCTCGAACTCCTGACCTCAGGTGATCCATCTTCCTCAGCCTCCCAAAGTGCTGGGATTACAGGCATAAGCCACAGGGCCCAGCCCAGAATTGGCTTCTCTTATAGCCTGTATACTTAACTTAGACCTTAGAGTCTCTCACCAACTTTTCCCTTAGCTTCTAGGAGACACTAACCTTGAAGTAAAGACCAAATTGCCTGCAAAATGCAGAGACCAAGTTCACCAATGTCCCCCTCATGTGCTGCCTGAAGATTATCCCATTCTCCATTCTGCTGATGATGAGAATTTAATATTCTCCAGGGAAAATCCATTCTCATAAAGAAGAATATCTTTGGTCTCTATGGTCAGGACAGAACATAATAATAGGTTAATAGAATGAGAACATAATAGAATAACAGTACACCAGGCATGGTGGCTCATGCCTGTAATTCTAGCACTTTCAGAGGCTTAGGCAGGAGGATTACTTGAGTTCAGGAGTTTGAGACCACCCTGGGCAACATAGTGAGAGCCTATCTCTACAAAACAAACAAAGTGAAGCAAAACAAAAAACAGGTAGACTGTTAGAATGACAGTAGAGATATCCCAAAGTTGGAGTTAGAAAGCCTCAGCACTATGTGGGTGACTCCAACAGTTGGTACATACCCTGCTGCCAAGGCTGATATCGTTCTACCCCATTCTTTTCTCTCGGAGGACTTCCTGAATATTTCTTTAGCTGTGTTCTCAATTCTACTTTGGTCTCCCGGAGGTTAAATTATAAGTAAACACAAACTCACAGAAGTTACTAAAAAACTGGTTTTAAGCATACATTGGTCTAGCTCCAGATTTATGAAAAAATAAAACAGAAAAACAAGGCTAAACATTTTAATGGGTCTGTGTGATTATAGTTTTGCTAAAACACTCAATTTTTATTCGTAAATGAAATATTTGCTTTTTACAAATACAGTTGAATGTGTGTGAACTGGTTCATGTCTGAGGTTATTCTTTGAAGCAAAATAATAAAATTGAAAATGTTGGGACTTAGAAACCAATACCCCAAAATATGGCACTTTAACATGCTGAGCTGAAGATGACGACTTAGGATCTCTCTGACCTTCCCTCTCTTCCTGTATCTCAATCCTCTGTATCCCCCAAAGCTCTCCCAAAAAATAGGGTGAAGTTGTTCTCTGCAGTTGCCTTATCTGCCTGAAGTCTAGACTTGCCAAAGAAGAAATCAATTACCTTTGGTCCCTTCCCTGAGTTTTCATTAACTGAACTCATACTGCAGGAAGAAAGACAGAAGTCCGTCAACACACCTAGACAGATTTGTCATAAGCCATTGTTTGCACTGTGGGCCCAACATACTTTATTCCAGGCGATTGTATGTTCTTCAAGCCCACTGGGTCCCCCTAGAGATCATTTCATAGTCACCCTAAAATCCACACTTTCTCATCTCCCTGTCACCTAAGAAAAGGGTATACAAGCATCTGTACCTCATTGCATGCTGGGATAAACATTATGTGATTTTTACCCCCACTCCTGTGGAAGTTAATAAATTTGTGTACATTTTCTTCTGTTAATATTCCTTTTGTCAGTAGATTTTTAGCAAATCTTCAGAGAGCAGAGGGGAATTTTCCGTCAACTGTCCAAAAACTAACAAAATGTCCATCGATAGAATATTGGTCGCATATCTTATGGTATATCTCTATGACTGAATAACATGTAGCTTTGAAAAGAATGACACAGTTCTCCATATATTAGTTGTCAAGGTATATTATTAAATAAACATACAGAACAGCATATACTCAATGCTATGCTTTGTGTAAAAAAAAGGGAAAATACATTTTAATTTTCTCATATCTACATAAATTTGGAAAAATATTGCAGAAATCAGTAAGAGTGGACACTTGAGAGAATCAAGGGGTGGGAACTGAAGAGAAGAGTGCAGTATTTAGGCAGGTAGCAGCTGGGAGTCAAAGTAAGATTTTTTAAAAATCTTTTTTAGTTTATTTTATTATACTTTAAGTTCTAGGGTACATGTGCACAACGTGCAGGTTTGTTACATATGTATACATGTGCCATGTTGGTGTGCTGCACCCATCAACTCATCAGCACCCATCAACTCGTCATTTACATCAGGTATAACTCCTAATGCCATCCTTCCCCCCTCCCACCTTCCCACAATAGGCCCCAGTGTGTAATGTTCCCCTTCCCGTGTCCAAGTGATCTCATTGTTCAGTTCCCACCTATGATGAGAACATGCAGTGTTTGGTTTTCTGTTCTTGTGATAGTTTGCTCAGAATGATGGTTTCCAGCTGCATCCATGTCCCTACAAAGGACACGAACTCATCCTTTTTTATGGCTGCATTGTATTCCATGATGTATATGAGCCACATTTTCTTAATCCAGTCTGTCACTGATGGACATTTGGGTTGATTCCAAGTCTTTGCTATTGTGAATAGTGCTGCAATAAACATACATGTGCATGTGTCTTTATAGCAGCATGATTTATAATCCTTTGGGTAAATACCCAGTAATGGGATGGCTGGGTCATATGGTATTTCTAGTTCTAGATGCTTGAGGAATCGCCATACTATTTTCCAAAATGGTTGAACTAGTTTACAATCCCACCAACAGTGTAAAAGTGTTCCTATTTCTCCACATCCTCTCCAGCATCTGTTGTTTCCTGACTTTTTGATGATTGCCATTCTAACTGGTATGAGATGGTATCTCATTGTGGTTTTGATTTGCATTTCTCTGATGGCCAGTGATGATGAGCATTTTTTCATGTGTCTGTTGGCTGTATGAATGTCTTCTTTTGAAATGTCTGTTCATATCCTTTGCCCACTTTTTGATGGGGTTGTTTGTTTTTCTTGTAAATTTGTTTGAGTTCTTTGTAGGTTCTGGATATTAGCCCTTTGTCAGATGAGTAGATTGCAAAATTTTCTCCCATTCTGTAGGTTGCCTGTTCACTCTGATGGTAGTTTCTTTTGCTGTGCAGAAGCTCTTTAGTTTAATTAGATCCCATTTGTCAATTTTGGCTTTTGTTGCCATTGCTTTTGGTGTTTTAGACATGAAGTCCTTGCCCATGCCTATGTCCTGAATGGTATTACCTAGGTTTTCTTCTAGGGTTTTTATGGTATTAGGTCTAACATTTAAGTCTCTAATCCATCTTGAATTAATTTTGTATAAGGAGTAAGGAAAGGATCCAGTTTCAGCTTTCTACTTATGGCTAGCCAATTTTCCCAGCACCATTTATTAAATAGGAATCCTTTCCCCATTTCTTGTTTTGTCAGGTTTGTCAAAGATCAGATGGCTGTAGATGTGTGGTATTATTTCTGAGGGCTCTGTTCTGTTCCATTGGTCTATATCTCTGTTTTGGTACCAGTACCATGCTGTTTTGGTTACTGTAGCCTTGTAGTATAGTTTGAAGTCAGGTAGCGTGATGCCTCCAGCTTTGTTCTTTTGACTTAGGATTGTCTTGGCAATGCAGGGCTCTTTTTGGTTCCATATGAACTTTAAAGCAGTTTTTCCAATTCTGTGAAGAAAGTCATTGGTAGCTTGATGGGGATGGCATTGAATCTATAAATTACCTTGGGCAGTATGGCCATTTTCACGATATTGATTCTTCCTATCCATGAGCATGGTATGTTCTTCCATTTGTTTGTGTCCTCTTTTATTTCACTGAGCAGTGGTTTGTAGTTCTCCTTGAAGAGGTCCTTTACATCCCTTGTAAGTTGGATTCCTAGGTATTTTATTCTCTTTGAAGCTATTGTGAATGGAGTTCATTCATGATTTGGCTCTCTGTTTGTCTGTTACTGGTGTATAAGAATGCTTGTGATTTTTGCACATTATTTTGTATCCTGAGACTTTGCTGAAGTTGCTTATCAGCTTAAGGAGATTTTGGGCTGAGACAATGGGGTTTTCTAAATATACAATCATGTCATCTGCAAACAGGGACAATTTGACTTCTTCTTTTCCTAACTGAATACCTTGATTTCTTTCTCTTGCCTGATTGCCCTAGCCAGAACTTCCAACACTATGTTGAATAGGAGTGGTGAGAGGGCATCCCTATCTTGTGCCAGTTTTCAAAGGAATTCTTCCAGTTTTTGCCCATTCAGTATGATATTGGCTGTGGGTTTGTCATAAATAGCTCTTATTATTTTGAGATACATTCCATCAATACCGAATTTATTGAGAGTTTTTAGCATGAAGGGCTGTTGAATTTTGTCAAAGGCCTTTTCTGCATCTATTGAGACAATCATGTGGTTTTTGTCTTTGATTCTGTTTATATGCTGGATTACATTTATTGATTTGTGCATATTGAACCAGCCTTGCATCTCAGGGATGAAGCGCACTTGATCATGGTGGATAAGCTTTTGGTTGTGTTACTGGATTCGATTTGCCAGTATTTTATTGAGCATTTTTGCCTCGATGTTCATCAGGGATATTGGTCTAAAATTCTCTTTTTTTGTTGTGTCTCTGCCAGGCTTTGGTATCAGGATGATGTTGGCCTCATAAAATGAGTTAGGAGGATTCCCTCTTTTCTATTGATTGGAATAGTTTCAGAAGGAATGGTACCAGCTCCTCCTTGTACCTCTGGTAGAATTCAGCTGTGAATCCATCTGGTCCTGGACTTTTTTGGTTGGTAGGCTATTAATTATTGCCTCAATTTCAGAGCCTGCTATTGGTCTATTCAGGATTCAACTTCTTCCTGGTTTAGTCTTGGAGAGTGTAAGTGTCCAGGAAATTATCCATTTCTTCTAGGTTTTCTAGTTTATTTGTGTAGAGGTGTTTATAGTATTCTCTGATGGTAGTTTGTATTTCTGTGGGGTCAGTGGTGATATCCCTTTATCATTTTTATTGCATCTATTTGATTCTTCTCTCTTTTCTTCTTTATTAGTCTTGCTAGCGGTCTATCAATTTTGTTGATCTTTTCAAAAACCAACTCCTGGATTCATTGATTTTTGGAGGGTTTTTGTCTCTATCTCCTTCAGTTCTGCTCTGATCTTAGTTATTTCTTGCCTTCTGCTAGCTTTTGAATGTGTTTGCTCTTCCTTCTCTAGTTCTTTTAATTGTGATGTAAGGGTGTCAATTTTAGATCTTTCCAGCTTTCTCTTGTGGGCATTTAGTGCTATAAATTTCCCTCTATACACTGCTTTAAATGTGTCCCAGAGATTCTGGTATGTTGTATCTTTATTCTCATTGGTTTCAAAGAACATCTATTTCTGCCTTCATTTTGTTATGTACCCAGTAGTCATTCAGGAGCCCGTTGTTCAGTTTCCATGTAGTTGAGCGGTTTTGATTGAGTTTCTTAGTCCTGAGTTCTAGTTTGATTGCACTGTGGTCTGAGAGACAGTTTGTTATAATTTCTGTTCTTGTACATTTGCTGAGGAGTGCTTTATTTCCAACTATGTGGTCAATTTTGGAATAAGTGCGATGTGGTGCTGAGAAGAATGTGTATTCTGTTGATTTGTGGTGGAGAGTTCTGTAGATGTCTATTAGGTCCGCTTGGTGCAGAATTGAGTTCAATTCCTGGATATCCTTGTTAACTTTCTGTCTCGTTGATCTATCTAATGTTGACAGTGGGGTGTTAAAGTCTCCCATTTTTATTTAATGGGAGTCTAAGCCTCTTTGTAAGTCTCTAAGGATTTGCTTTATGAATCTGAGTGCTCCTGTATTGGGTGCATATATATTTAGGATAGTTAACTCTTCCTGTTGAATTGATCCCTTTACCATTATGTAATGGCCTTCTTTGTCTCTTTTGATCTTTGATGGTTTGAAGTCTGTTTTATCAGAGACTAGGATTGCAACCCCTGCTTTTTTTATTTTCCATGTTCTTGGTAGATCCTCCTCCATCCCTTTATTTTGAGCCTATGTGTGTCTCTGCCTGTGAGATGGGTCTCTTGAATATAGCAAACTGATGAGTCTTGACTCTATCCAATTTGCCAGTCTGTGTCTTTTAATTGGACCATTTAGTCCATTTACATTTAAGGTTAATATTTTTATGTGTGAACTTGATCCTGTCATTGTGATATTAGCTGGTTATTTTGCTCGCTATTTGATGCAGTTTCTTACTAGCATCAATGGACTTTACATTTTGACATGTTTTTGCAATGGCTGGTACCAGTTGTTCCTTTCCATGTTTAGTGCTTCCTTCAGGGTCTCTTGTAGGGCAGGCCTGGTGGTGACAAAATCTCTTAGCATTTGCTTGTTTGTAAAGGATTTTATTTCTCCTTCACTTATGAAACTTAGTTTGGCTGGATATGAAATTCTGGGTTGAAAATTCTTTTTTTTTTTTAAGAATGTTGAATATTGGCCCTCATTCTCTTCTGGCTTGTAGAGTTTCTGCTGAGAGATCTGCTGTTAGTCTGATGGGCTTCCCTTTGTGGGTAACCTGACCTTTCTCTCTGGCTGCCCTTAGCATTTTTTCCTTCATTTTAACTTTGCTGATTCTGACAATTATGTGTCTTGTAGTTGCTCTTCCCAAGGGGTATATTTGTGGCGTTCTCTGTATTTCTTGAATTTGAATGTTGGCCTGCCTTAGTAGGTTGGGGAAGTTCTCCTGGATGATATACTGAAGAGTGTTTTCCAACTTGGTTCCATTTTCCCCATCACTTTCAGGCACACCAATCAGACATAGATTTGGTCTTTTCACATAATCCCATATTTCTTGGTGGCTTTGTTCATTTCCTTTTCCTTGGTAGATCTTCCTCCATCCCTTTATTTTGAGCCTATGTGTGTCTCTGCATGTGAGATGGGTCTCCTGAATACAGCAAACTGATGGGTCTTGACTCTATCCAATTTGCCAGTCTGTGTCTTTTAATTGGACCATTTAGTCCATTTACATTTAAGGTTAATATTGTTATGTGTGAACTTGATCCTGTCATTATGATATTAGCTGGTTATTTTGCTCGCTATTTGATGCAGTTTCTTCCTAGCATCAATGGACTTTACATTTTGACATGTTTTTGCAATGGCTGGTACCAGTTGTTCCTTTCCATGTTTAGTGCTTCCTTCAGGGTCTCTTGTAGGCAGGCCTGGTGGTGACAAAATCTCTAAGCATTTGCTTGTCTGTAAAGGATTTTATTTCTCCTTCACTTATGAAACTTAGTTTGGCTGGATATGAAATTCTGGGTTGAAAATTCTTTTCTTTAAGAATGTTGAATATTGGCCCCACTCTCTTCTGGCTTGTAGAGTTTCTGCCGAGAGATCTGCTGTTAGTCTGATGGGCTTCCTTTGTGGGTAACCTGACCTTTCTCTCTGGCTGCCCTTAACATTTTTCCTTCATTTCAACTTTGGTGAATCTGACAATTATGTGTCTTGGAGTTGCTCTTCCCAAGGGTATCTTTGTGTATGCTTCTCTGTATTTCTGAATTTGAATGTTGGCCTGCCTTACTAGGTTGGGGAAGTTCTCCTGGATGATATCCTGAAGAGTGTTTTCCAACTTGGTTCCATTTTCCTCACTTTCAGGCACACCAATCAGACATAGATTTGGTCTTTTCACATAATCCCATATTTCTTGGTGGCTTTGTTCATTTCCTTTTCCTCTTTTTTCTCTAGACTTCTCTTCTCGTTTCATTTCATTCATTTGGTCTTCAATCATTGATACTCTTTCTTCCAGTTGATCGAGTCAGTTACTGAGGCTTGTGCATTTGTCATGTAATTCTCGTGTCATGATTTTCATCTCTGTCAGTTCGTTTATGGCCTTCTCTGCATTGATTAGTCTAGTTATCCATTCCTCCATTCATTTTTCAAGATTTTTAGTTTCTTTGCTCTGGGTACGCAATTCCTCCTTTAGCTCTGAGAAGTTTGATCGACCGAAGCCTTCTTCTCTCAACTTGTCAAAGTCATTCTCCATCCAGCTTTGATCTGTTGCTGGCGATGAGCTGCATTCCTTTGGAGGGTAAATGTGCTCTGATTTTTTGAATTTCCAGCTTTTCTGCACTGCTTTTTCCCCATCTTTGTGGTTTTATCTGCCTTTGGTCTTTGATGATGGTGATGAACTGATGGGGTTTGGTGTGGGTGTCCTTTCTGTTTGTTAGTTTTCCTTCTAACAATCAGGACCCTTATCTGCAGGTCTGTTGGAGTTTTCTTGAGGTCTACTCCAGACCCGGTTTGCCTGGGTATCAGCAGTGGAGGCTGCAGAAGATAGAATATTGCTGAACAGCGAGTGTTGCTGTCTGATTCTTGCTCTAGAAACTTCGTCTCAGAGGTGTGCCCAGCCGTGTGAGGTGTGAGGTGTTGGTCTGCACCTAGTGAGGGATGTCTCCCAGGTAGGCTACTTAAGGGTCAGGGACCCACTTGAGCATGCAATCTGTCTCTTCTCTGATCTCAACCTCTGTGCTGGGAGACCTACTTCTCTCTTCAAAGCTGTCAGACAGGGTCATTTTCATCTGCAGAGGTTTCTGCTGCTTTTTGTTTAGCTATGCCCTGTCCCCAGAGGTGGAGTCTACAGGGGCAGGCAGGCCTCCTTGAACTGCAGTGGGCTCCACCCAGTTCGCACTTCCTGGTGGCTTTGTTTACCTACTTAAGCCTCAGCAATGGTGGGTGCCCTTCCCCCAGCCTCGCTGCCACCTTGTAGTTAGATCTCAGACTGCTGTGTTAGCAATGAGGGAGGCTCCATGGGTGTGGGGACCTCCAGGCCAGGTGTGGGATATAATCTCCTGGTGTGTCGTTTGCTAAGACCCTTGGTAAAGTGCAGTATTAGGGTGGGAGTTACCCGATTTTCCAAGTGTTGTGTGTCTCATTTTCCTTGGCTAGGAAAAGGCATTCCCATCCCCTTGCTCTTCCCAGGTAAGGCGGGAAAGAAGCTTTCTGAGAAAATGCTCTGTGTTCTGTTAATTCATCTCACAGAGTTACATCGTTCCCTTCAAGAAGCCTTTCGCTAAGGCTGTTCTTGTGGAATTGGGAAAGGGATATTTGGAAGCTCATAGAGGGCTATGGTGAAAAAGGAAATATCTTCCGTTCAAAACTGGAAAGAAGCTTTCTGAGAAACTGCTCTGTGTTCTGTGAATTCATCTCACAGAGTTACATCATACCCTTCAAAAAGCCTTTCGCTAAGGCTGTTCTTGTGGAATTGGCAAAGGGATATTTGGAAGCCCTTAGAGGGCTATTGGGAAAAAAAATATATCTTGCGTTCAAAAGTGGAAAGACCCTTTCTGAGAAACTGCTCTGTGTTCTGTTAATTCATCTCACACAGTTACATCTTTCCCTTCAAGAAGCCTTTCGCTAAGGCTGTTCTTGTGGAATTGGCAATGGGATATTTGGAAGCCCATAGAGGGCTACGGTGAAAAGGAAATATCTTCCGTTCAAAACTGGAAACAAGCTTTCTGAGAACTCTGTGTTCTGTGAATTCATCTCACAGAGTTACATCTTTCCTTCTAGAAGCCGCTAAGGCTGTTCTTGTGCAATTGGCAAGGGATATTTGAAGCCCATAGAGGGCTCCTTTGAAGAAGGAAATATCTTCCGTCAAAACTGGAAAGAAGTTTTCTGAGAAACTGCTCTGTGTTCTGTGAATTCATTTCACAGAGTTACATCATTC
>JAKFHT010002081.1:0-20151 GCA_023783455.1 Erythrocebus patas
AACAAAACAAAAGTATTTTAATTTTGAATAGGTAAAATAAACTTATTCCTGCTGAAATTCAATCCTGGTATGATTTCTTTTTTACGCATTTGAGGACTCTGTTTATAACCAAGATAAAACATAAAGCTTATGAAACTCCTCTGAGAATGTCGAACACAAATTACCTGTGTAGACATCAGGGTGCAGATGATGCTGAGGCCGGGCTGGCTAAAGAAGAGCAGGATGAAGATGCTGTACTGGCACAGGGGCTGGCCCCAGGTTACCCGCCCTTCATGTACGTGGCGATGGTCACCTGGCTCACCAGCAAAGTGAACAACAGGTCGGTGGCGGCCAGCCGCATACCAGTGTGTAGAAGGCGGTCTCCTTCTGCTCCCGCGCGACTTGCACAGCAGCACGATGGCCACCAGGTTGCTCGCCACCCCGAAAATGGACGGTCCCAGGCTGTCCAGCAGATTGGGCTCCAGCTGAGGGACACATTGACCTGGGAAGGGGTTAACATGACGGTGGCTGGTGGTGTGCAGCCCTGGAGTGTGAAGCTGAGTCTGGGGTGATAGAAGAGAGACAAAGCCTCCATGAGTGAAATGACCACCTGCAGGATGTCAGAGCCACGCCCAGGAAACGGGATGCTAACATGACAAGGGAGGATCTCAGTCCCACTCTCTGGATTGCAACCACTTAACCAACTGCAGCCACCCAAATCTCCAGGCTCGCTCTGCTCCTGCCAGCGGCACACCATTGCTGATCTTAATATGTATAAACTGAGCCTCACATTCCTCTTCCTCCCCCGCCCCTCCCCGCCCCACGCCTATCTCACTACTCTGACAAGAGCCATCTTCAGGGAAAGGTAACTCCCTAGTATTATTCCTGACAGATTCTGAGTTAATAAAATGCTCACGGAAACCCTGGAAGACAGTTTGGAGAGTGTTCTCTTTCCTCCCTGGCTCCGCTGGCAGCGCCCCATCTCCACGCCTTCTACCCAATGGCCCAAATCCCATGTCACGTGTAGCGGCCCCAGTGGTGGCCTCTCCATGACCCCCCACGGTCAGCCCTCAGCTGTCCTGGACCAGCCTCCAGCCTGCCTTCACCTCGTCCCGCTCAGCCTGGAAAGTGCCAGGGCTTTGGCTTCTGAGAGCCGGGTCTCAGTGGCTGCGATTTAGGGATCTGAGGTCAGAGTCGCCAGTTTTCAAAAACGTGGGAAACAAGAGGGCCAGCGGGATGGATCTGGAAAGAACAGTGCTGGATTACTCGTTCGATTTTTTTCCTTCCTTCAAACATGAGTCCCAGCTTTGCTGTGCCCGCCGGTGTAGGCCGCGGGAGGACAGCGTCCAGGTGTGCGCCGCACGCGCAGGTGGCACGAAGCCTGGGTCCCGGCTCTGGCCACTGTCCGCCCCAGCCGCGGGCAGCATCAGAAGCTACTGATGTTGGCGGCTGCCGCTCACTGGCATTTATAAAGTACTCCACCCTTGGCTGGGTGCGGAGGCTCAGGCCTGTAATCCCACCACTTTGGGAGGCCAAGGCGGGTGGATCACCTGAGGTCTGGAGTTGGAGACCAGCCTGGCCAATATGGCAAAACCCTGCCTCTACTAAAAATACTAAAATTAGCCGGGTGTGGTGGCGGGTGCTTGTAATCCCAGCTACTGGGGAGGTTGAGGCAGGAGAATCGCTTGAACCCGGGAGGCGAAGGTTACAGTGAGCCGAGATCAGGCCATTGCATTCCACCCTGCGCAAAATGAGCGAGACTCTGCCTCAAAAAAACAAAACAAAACGAAACAACAAAAACCCCTGCTCCTCCACCCCCTAGCATCAGAATACAGCAGAACATTTAGGTACCCACAGAACATAAACCAAGATGGTCTGTCTCCTGCATTTTAACAAACATTAGAGTTTTAAAAGAACTGAAATCATGTAGAATGTATCCTCCAGCCAAAATGGCATCCAATTAAAAATAAAAAAGTAAGATAACAGCAAAATCTTAAATACTTGAAAGATAAACAGCACACATTTTAGTTTTGTTGGTTTTTTTCTTTTTTACATTTTTATTTATTTTATTTTAAGTTCTGGGGTACATGTGCAGGATGTGCAGGTTTGTTACACAGGTAAATTTGTGCCATGGTGGTTTGCTATACATATCAACCCATTGCCTTGGCATTAAACCCAGCATGCATTAACTATTTTTCCTGATGCTCTCCCTCTCCCACCCCCATCCAGGGGCCCAATTGTGTGTTGTTTCCTTCCCTGTGTCCATGTGTTCTCATTGTTCAGGTCCTACTTATAAGTGAGAACATTAGGTGTTTTGCTTTCTGTTTCTGCATTAGTTTCCTGAGGATAATGGCTTCCTGTTCCATCCATGTCCCTGCAAAGGACATGATCTCATTCTTTTTTATGGCTGCATAGTATTCCATGTTGTATGTGTACCGCATTTTCTTCATCCAGTCTATCATTGATGGACATTTGGATTGATTCCATGTCTTTGCTATTGTGAATAGCGCTAAACAGCAAGCACACTCCTAAGGGAAACGTCTCAAGGGAAACTATTAAATATATTAAACTGAATAAAAATACGACATATCACACTTGATTCAACACAGGTAAAGCCAGTGCTGGCAGGAAAATGTGTTTCACTAAATGTGTATGACGGAAAAGTAGAAATTTCTCAAATAAAATTTCAGCTATCACATCGAGAAAGTAGAAAATAGTAGCAAAATAAAACCAAAACAAATATAAGAAAGAAGCCCGAGCTCTGAGCGGCAGCCGTGGCCACCGACAACAGCACCGCCACGAGTGTCTTGCAGGCTTTCCTCAGAGGAGCCTGTCAGCATCCTCCAGTTCCAGGCGCTCTAGCCCCAGTCCTGCTTCAAGAGGCTTTTTCCAACCAGAGGCCTCTCCTCCATAGCCTGAAGGCTCGGCCAGTTCCCACCAAGTTTGCCGGGAACGCAAGGCTGTCACTGATATTCGTGGCACCAAGACTTGTGCGCAGGTTGAACACATTGGCCACTGTCTGTGCCACGTGCAATGACGCCGCCTGAGGCGCGCACACCGCACGCGCACGCGCATAACGGCTTGGCTTGCCTGTAACGGCTAGGCCTGGCTCTGCGTTCCTGGCCTGGCTCTGCGTTCCTGGCTTGGCTTGGCGTTCCTCGCTTGGCTGGGCGTTAATTGCTTTGCCTGGTGTTTCTCGCTTGGATTGACGTTTCCTCCATCGCGTTCCTTTGCTGGACTTGACCTTTTCTCTGCTGGGCTTGGCATTCCCTTGGCTGGGTTGGGTGTTTCCTTTGGGCGGGGCGGGGCGGGGTTGGCCCTTCCTGGGGGTGGGGCGTGGGATCACCCCGGGTGGGCGTGGGCTTTCCCCGGCTGGGTGTGGGTTTTCCCCGGTAGGGTGGGCCGGGCTCCCCTGCTGGGGTTGGCAGGTTTTGGCTGGGATTGACCTTTCTCTTCAAACAGATCGGAAACCCAGAATTTCCCGCTAGTTGGTGAAACTGGTTGGTAGAGGCCATGTGCTCACTACTACCGGCCTCCCCTGGCTGTTCAAAGCAGATGGTGGCTGAGGTTTCTTCAATACCCGCTGCCTCCGCTGTGAAGAAGCCAATTGGTCTCAGGAGCAAGATGGGCAAGTGGTGCCACCACTGCTTCCCCTGCTGCAGGGGGAGCCACAAGAGCAACGTGGGCACTTGAGACCATCCTGGCTAACACGGTGAAACCCCATCTCCTAAAAATACAAAAATTAGCCAGGCATGGCGGGCGCTGTGGCCCCAGCTACTCGGGAGGCTGAGGCAGGAGACTGGTGTGAACCCGGGAGGCGGAGCTTGCAGTGAGCCGAATTCGCGCCACTGCACTCCAGCCTGGGCGACAGAACGAGACTCCGTCTCAAAAATAAATAAATAAAATAAATAAAATCGGTGCCTAACTTTCTCAGTGCCTGACTCATATTATTTATTAAATATTAGCCACTTTTTATTGTATAACTAGATTGGAACTGGACACGTCACCTTATTTTGTGTCTCAGTTTCTTCAACTGTAAAATGAAGCACATAGACAATGTGAGCATGTGATATCATAACCAGATGTGAAAGTCTATGGTCCTGTCAGAACAGCTTAGAGTGGTTTGGAAATTATTTGAAACCAGCAAAGTGAATATGAAAATAAAGAATTCGAAGCACAGTAGGGGAGAAAAGGAGAGAGGAGAAATAAGAAAAGACACTTTTACAGAAAATTTTTTATATCTGCATTTATCTTCTGAAACTGTATCAAATATATGATTGATTGCAGAGGCAATAAAGTTACTCTAAAACAGTCATTTGTGCACTGCAAGAAGAGTGGCTTTTTCCAACTTCCTTTTGTAAGCCAAAAAGTGAATGAGTGAGATCTCAAGTGATTTAGAGATTTTGCTTTGCAAGGTGGAGGATACTTGCAAAGGGAAAATAGGAGTTTGGAGAGTTTAGGACGTAGGCAGTGTAGGGCTGTGTAAATTGCAGCGAACTTGGAGCCAGAAGACTTGAGCCGCATGCAACTGTGAGTGGGCTATGAAATCGCGGAGCCTGGCTTTAAACACAACTCAGACATTTACTAATCCTATGATCCCAGACAAATACCATATCCCCTCTTTGGCTCAGTTTCTACATTTTTAAATAGAGATAAAAATAGTGCCTTACGGCCGGGAAAAAGAAGCACAAGTCACAAGTAGGCGGTGTCCCGTGCTTTTTCTAAAGAGGGCTTTGGGAACTTCAATATTTAAAGGAGAAAGAGCAAGCAGGCAGGAAATTAAAACCGGGCAGGAAAAGAAAGAGAGTAGGCAAGGAAGCTAATCGATACATTCTTGCGAGGCTCTGGTTAGTTCTCAGTGAGTCTATATGTTACATGTGGCAAAAAAAAAAGGAGGAAAGAGTCAGTTGTGCATTCATCCTGGCTCTCAGTAAATCTACATTTTACATAAGTTAAAGTAAGCATGTGAAATTACAGCTATCTGGGAACAAAAGGATGGCAGTTTTTGCATGACTCAGGTTCAAGCTTAATTTTTCTTTGTCATAGTGAGTTTGGGGTCCCGAGATTTTATTTTCCTTTCACACTTTCTCCCAATATAAAACTTCCTCATAGACGCCTTCTTTTTTCAAACATTTACAACCCTCGTGGTTTTCTCCTTTTAAGTACAGAAAAATGTAATACTGTGTAATAATCATATCTGTCTTAAATACAAGACTGCTTAGGATTCACTTAAAATTTAAAAATGGCTCCACATTCCTGGTTTTCAGGTGGATTGTGATTTCAACCACAAATCAGAGCTTTTAACATTGAGTTTGAGTTTCACAGACCCAGTAAAGTGAAATATAGACTTTTTCTTAAGACAGTGTTATGACAGTCAAAAGAATCATGGCCAAACTTAATTACCTGTTGTAAACATCATTGCAGTTTTTACTGAACTATCTGACACTTTCCAGGGCTTATCACAATGCATATTCTAAGTAAATATTATGGGTCCAGGCACACTGGCCCAGGCCTATAATCGCAATGCTTCAAAAGGCCAAAGCAGGAGGATTGCTTGAGGCCAAGAGTTTGAGACCTGCCTGGCCAACATACCACAACCCCATCTCTAAAAAGCATGGTGGCAGGTGCCTGTAGATCTAGCTACTTGGGAGGCTGAGATGGGAGGATCACCTGAGCCCAGGAGTAAGGTTACAGTGAACTATGTTCACACCACTGCACTCCAGCCTGGGTGACAGAGTGAGACTTCATCTCAAAAATAAATAAATTAATTAATAATAAAAATAAATACATTAATAAGTATTATGGAATCAGCAAATAATAAATGGAATAAACGATTGAGTAAAATTACTTAGTAATGAGGCCTTTCTTGTCTATCCTTCTGCAGAATAAATCCTGAGGCCCCGACATCCCCCTTACTATTCATATTTTCCTTGCTTATCCATTTCCTTTTGCTTGATTTTATTTTTATTACATTCATGATAATGCTAAAATACACACATACACAATCACTTAGGTTTTTTTTTTTTTTAATTAAAAGCCCAAAGAAAAAAGCTGACAACGTTCAGTTGAAATTTTGAAACTGGATTTTATAATTCTGCCCACATAGGAAAAGTTGAAATAGTCGATGAAGATGTAGTTTTTGAAATAATGAAGCAAGTAGTAAAACCAACAAAACCAAGTGAAAATTATACAAGGAAACACAATAATAAGTTAACAAAGGAATTATGTATAATACATTTGTTCTTCGTGTTGACAAGACAGGATTTAATCCTTTTTAATATTTTCCCATCTCATAAATAAATAAGCTTGCTTGTTAATACTTTGTCTAACTCTAATTTTTATTCTGTTACCAATGTCAGTAATACTTTATTTTTCATTATTTCTCTTATAAAGTGACTTCTGAACTTCCTCATTTGTTTGAACTATCCCAAGGTCAGAGAACCAAACACTGCATGTTCTCACTCATAGGTGGGAATTAAACAATGAGAACACTTGGACACAGGGCAGGGAACACGACACACTGTGGCCTGTCATGGGTGGGGGCCGGGGAGGATAGCCTTGGGAGAAATACCTAATGTAAATGATGAGTTAATGGGTGCAGCAAACCAACACGGCACATGTAAACATATGTAACAAATATGCACGCTAGTACATAAAATTTTAAAGAATAATAAAATAAATACATAAATAAAATAAAATTAAAAATAAATACATTAATCATAAGTAAATGAAATATCTGTTGATCTCATTATATCTGGTAGTAATGTCATCTCTGAGTATTTAAATATTCATCTATACATTCCTTCGCTAAACCTTTATTTCTCTTTTATATTAAATTTTTTAGAGAGCATAACTCCAAATCATCTTCTATTAATATAGAAAGGTCATATTTAGCAAAAGACACAAGGCAGGGAAGTGTCAGTCTTGAGGCCTGAGGCCTGAGCCCGTGCTGAGGGAGAAGGAGGCTCGGGGCACATGGGAGAAGTGCTGGGAAGGGCTGAGTGGTGGGGGCCGCAGAAGGTTCCAGTGGGCAACACTGTCGGCAGGTCATGGGTGGCACTCACGGGGACCTCGCTGCTAACTCTTCTTGAGTCGGCCGGGTTGGTGGGGGAGGGGGGATTGTCAGTACTGCCATCTGGAGTGAGAGCCACCCCTTGGTTCCTGGAGGGCAGGCATCAGGGGACACAGGACAGGAAGCCCAGGATGGTTAGTGCAACTAGGGATGAGGGCCAGGAGAAGCAAGTGCTCTGGAGTGGCCGGGAAATGTCCAGACACAGAGGCCTAGGAGCTCTCCCGGTTAAATGCGGGCGTTCTGCTCTGTCTCTGCCAGGCACTCTGACTAGGGATGGATGATCCCTCTCTTCAGGTGCTTCGTGGTGCTCTCGCTGCCAGCAAAGGTGGTCCGGATCCCTTTGCCCATCTCCCCTGTGACCGACAGCAGTTCCGTGTGGGTGCTTTGGGAGCCCTGGGCGCCAGGTGGTTTCATGGCTTGCACACAGCCGATGGAAGGCGTCTAAAGTCGTTAAACAGCGGTCTACAAGGGACAGCGGCTCTTGGCACTGAACCCGACGGCGACAGGACGCTTCCTGTAGGGACCGGGGTGCCCGGCCCAGGGGTGCTGGAGCCGGGGGTGCTGCTGGGGGCAGGCGTGATGGGTTTGTAGGACATCCTCAACTCCTGGGCGCTGCGGAGCCAGCAGGCCGCTCCTCGGGGGTTGGCTGCCTGGCCGCTCAGCCGAGATCTGATTTGCAAGCTGGCTGCACGCCCCATACTAAATCTATGTTGAACTTTTTAACTGCAATTTTTATTAATCTAAATACAGTTCAGATATTCTCGATGAAAATTTCACATTTGAGTTAGTTGAGACATACTAAAATGTAAAATACACAATGGATTTCAAAGATTTCATATGAAAAAAGAATGCAAACTATCTCTAGTAATTTTTACATTGATTACATGTTGACACAGTATTTTGGATATATTGAGTTAAAATATGCAATTAAAAATCTATGCTACATTTTTGTTAAAAAATTTAAACTATGAAATTACTTCTTGGGATAATGTGGGGCAAACAGTGGCTAATGTGTGCAACCTGCCTGCGCAAGTCTGGGTGCCACTTAATGTCAGTGATAGCCTTATGCTCCCAGCAAACTTCGTGGGAACTGGCTGAGCCTTCAGGCTATTGAGGAGAGGCCTCTGGCTGAAAAAGCCTCTTGAAGCAGGACTGGGGCTAGAGCGCCTGGAACTGGAGGATGCTGACAGGCTCCTCTGAGGAAAACCCACAAGACACTCCTGGCGATGCTGTTGCGGGTGGCCACGGCTGCAGCTCAGAGCTCGGCTTCTTTCTTATATTTGATTTGGTTTTATTTTGCTACTATTTTCTACTTTCTTGATTGATAGCTGAAATTTTTATTTGAGAAATTTCTACTTTTCCATCATACACATTTAGTGAAATACATTTTCCTGCCAGCACTGGCTTTACCTGCGTTAAATCAACTTTGATATGTTGTATTTTATTCACATTAATATATTTAATTGTTTCCCTTGAGACATTTCCTTAGGAGTGTGTTGGTGTTTAGCGCTATTCACAATAGCAAAGACATGGAATCAATCCAAATGTCCATCAGTGATAGACTGATGAAGAAAATGTGGTACACATACAACATGGAATACTATGCAGCCATAAAAGAATGAGATCATGTCCTTTGCAGGACATGGATGGAACAGGAAGCCATTATCCTCAGGAAACTTATGCAGAAACAGAAAGCAAACACCTAATGTTCTCACTTATAAGTAGGACCTGAACAATGAGAAAACATGGACACAGGGAAGGAAACAACACACAATGGGGCCCTGGATTGAGGAGGGAGAGGAGAGCATCAGGAAAAATAGTTAATGCATGCTGGGTTTAATACTGAGGTGATGGGTTGATAGGTACAGCAAACCACCATGGCACAAATTTACCTATGTAACAAACCTGCACATCCTGCACATGTATCCCAAAACTTAAAATAAATAAAATTTTAAAAAACAAAACTAAAATGTGTGCTGTTTATCTTTCAAGTATTTAAGATTTTGCTGTTATCTTACTTTATTTTAAATATTTCATTTTAAATGTCTGTGGGTACATAATAGATGTTTAAATATCTCATGAGGCACATGAGGTATGTTGATAGAGGCAGGCAGTGTATAATAATCACATCATGGGAAATGGGGTGTCCGTCTCCTTAAGCATTTATCCTTTGTGTTACAAAAATCTGCAATGCTTCATGCATTTGTGTGTCATCCTTGCGCAGAGGCTATGCTAATCTCTGTAATATTTCACTTTTAGTGTATGTGCTGCTGAAGTAAGCACCTGCAAGCATTTCTATTTGCTTTTTTAGCATTTCTGCAATCACTGTGAGTAGAACATGTCTGTGTTAAAATACAACAAAAGAGGACAGCTCTGATCAAGGTATGCAGTAGTCAACTATATCAGCATGAGATGGCTTTGATTTGAATACATAGCGTAAAAATGAGTTTTCTCATTGAAATGGAACTAGTTGGTGAAAGCTGTGGAATGTTATTTTTAATTCTCAGGACTTATAATTTATTTTTGGTCTAATACTGACAGGCTGTACAATGCCAAGAAGATGAATGTGCATTAATGTTGCTGGAACATGGCACTGATCCAAATATTCCAGATGAGTATGGAAATACTGCTCTACACTATGCTATCTACAATGAAGATAAATTAATGGCGAAAGCACTGCTCTTATACGGTGCTGATATTGAATCAAAAAACAAGGTATAGGTCTACCAATTTCATCTTCAAAATACTGAAATGCATTCATTTTAACGTTGACCTGGGTAAGGGCCAGTTTTCCCTATTTGGAAGCTCAAGCATAACCTGAATGAAAATATTTTGAAATGAGTTAATTATCTAAGACTTTATTTTAAATATTGTTACTTTTAAAGAAGCATTCGAGGGTACAGTTTTTTTTTTTTTTTTTTTTTTTTTTTTTTTTTTTTTTTTTTTTTTTTTTTTTTTTTTTTTTTTTTTTTTTTTTTTTTTTTTTTTTTTTTTTTTTTTTTTTTTTTTTTTTTTTTTTTTTTTTTTTTTTTAAAATTATCATGTTTGTTAAAATCCAGGATACAGTCCATCTTGGTTTATGTTCTGTGGGCACCTAAATGTTCTGCTGTATTCTGCTGCTAGTGGGTGCAGGAGCTGGTTTTGTGTTTTGTTTTTGTTTTTTTTGAGGCAGAGTCCCGCTGTTTTGCCCAGGGTGGAGTGCAATGGCCTGATCTCGGCTCACTGTAACCTTCGGCCTCCCGGGTTCAAGTGATTCTCCTGCCTCAGCCTCCTGAGTAGCTGGGATTACAGGCACCCGCCACCACACCCGGCTAATTTTTGTATTTTTAGTAGAGGTAAGGTTTTGCCATATTGGCCAGGCTGGTCTCCAACTCCTGACATCAGGTGATGCACCCGCCTTGGCCTCCCAGAGTGGTGGGATTACAGGCCTGAGCCTCGGCTCCCAGAAGAGAGACAAAGCCGCTATGAGTGAAATGACCACCTGCAGAGCATTAGACCCGCGCCCAGGAAACAGGATGCTAACATGACAAAGGAGGACCTCAGTCCCACCCTCTGGATTGCAACCACTTACCAACTGCAGCCACCCAAATCTCCAGGCTCGCTCTGCTCCTGCCAGCGGCACACCATTGCTGATCTTAATATTTATAAACTGAGCCTCCCATTCCTCTTCCTCCCCCCAGCCTATCTCACTCCCCTGACAAGAGCCATCTCCAGGGAAAGGTGTTATTCCCGACAGATTCTGGGTTAATAAAATGCTCACCGAAACCCTGGAAGACAATTTGGAGAGTGTTCTCTTTCCTCCCTGGCTCCGCTGGCAGTGCCACGTCTCCACGCCTTCTACCCAACGGCCCAAATCCCATGTCAAGTGTAGCGGCCTCAGTGGTGGCCTCTCCACGACCCCCCATGGTCGGCCCTCAGCTGTCCTGGACCAGCCTCCAGCCTGCCTTCACCTCGTCCCGCTCAGCCTGGAAAGTGCCAGGGCTTTGGCTTCTGAGAGCCAGGTCTCAGTGGCTGCCGATTTAGGGATCTGAGGTCAGAGTGGCCAGTTTTCCAAAACATGGGAAACAAGAGGGCCAGCGGGATGGATCTGGAAAGAACAGTGCTGGGTTGCTCGTTCGTTTTTTTTCCTTCCTTCCAACATGAGTCCCAGCGTTTCTGTGCCCGCCGGTGCAGGCTGCAGGAGGACAGCGACCAGGTGTGGCCGCACGCGCAGGTGGCGTGGAGCCTGGGTCCCGGCTCTGGCCGCCGTCGTCCCAGCCGCGGGCAGCGTCGCTACTTACTGAGGTTAGTGGCTGCTGCTCACCGGCATTTATAAAGTACTCCACCTTGACTGGGAGCCGAGGCTCAGGCCTGTAATCCCACCACTCTGGGAGGCCAAGGCGGGTGCATCACCTGATGTCAGGAGTTGGAGACCAGCCTGGCCAATATGGCAAAACCTTACCTCTACTAAAAATACTAGAATTAGCCGGGTGTGGTGGCGGGTGCCTGTAATCCCAGCTACTTGGGAGGTTGAGGCAGGAGAATCACTTGAACCCGGGAGGCGAAGGTTACAGTGAGCCGAGATCAGGCCATTGCACTCCACCCTGGGCAAAACAGCGGGACTCTGCCTCAAAAAAAACAAAAAACAAAACACAAAACCAGCTCCTGCACCCACTAGCAGCAGAATACAGCAGAACATTTAGGTGCCCACAGAACATAAACCAAGATGGACTGTATCCTGGATTTTAACAAACATGATAATTTTAAAAGAACTGAAATCATGTAAAATGTATCCTCTAGTCAAAATGGCATCCAATTAAAAATAAAGTAAGATAACAGCAAAATCTTAAATACTTGAAAGATAAACAGCACACATTTTAGTTTTGTTTTTTTTAAAATTTTTATTTATTTTAAGTTTTGGGATACATGTGCAGGATGTGCAGGTTTGTTACATAGGTAAATTTGTGCCATGGTGGTTTGCTGTACCTATCAACCCATCACCTCAGTATTAAACCCAGCATGCATTAACTATTTTTCCTGATGCTCTCCCTCTCCCTCCTCAATCCAGGGGCCCCATTGTGTGTTGTTTCCTTCCCTGTGTCCATGTTTTCTCATTGTTCAGGTCCTACTTATAAGTGAGAACATTAGGTGTTTCGCTTTCTGTTTCTGCATAAGTTTCCTGAGGATAATGGCTTCCTGTTCCATCCATGTCCCTGCAAAGGACATGATCTCATTCTTTTTTATGGCTGCATAGTATTCCATGTTGTATGTGTACCACATTTTCTTCATCCAGTCTATCACTGATGGACATTTGGATTGATTCCATGTCTTTGCTATTGTGAATAGCGCTAAACACCAGCACACTCCTAAGGGAAATGTCTCAAGGGAAACAATTAAATATATTAATGTGAATAAAAATACAACATATCAAAGTTGATTTAACGCAGGTAAAGCCAGTGCTGGCAGGAAAATGTATTTCACTAAATGTGTATGATGGAAAAGTAGAAATTTCTCAAATAAAAATTTCAGCTATCAATCAAGAAAGTAGAAAATAGTAGCAAAATAAAACCAAATCAAATATAAGAAAGAAGCCCGAGCTCTGAGCTGCAGCCGTGGCCACCCGCAACAGCATCGCCAGGAGTGTCTTGTGGGTTTTCCTCAGAGGAGCCTGTCAGCATCCTCCAGTTCCAGGCGCTCTAGCCCCAGTCCTGCTTCAAGAGGCTTTTTCCAGCCAGAGGCCTCTCCTCAATAGCCTGAAGGCTCAGCCAGTTCCCACGAAGTTTGCTGGGAACGCAAGGCTGTCACTGACATTCGTGGCACCCAGACTTGCGCAGGCAGGTTGCACACATTGGCCACTGTTTGCCCCACATTATCCCATGAAGTAATTTCATAGTTTATTTAAATTTTTTAACAACAATGTAGCATATATTTTTTAACTGCATATTTTATTTAACTCAATATATCCAAAATATTGTGTCAACATGTAATCAATATAAAAATTATTACAGATAGTTTGCATTCTTTTTTCATATGAAATCTTTGAAATCCATTGTGTATTTTGCATTTTAGTATATCTCAACTCAAATGTGAAATTTTCATCGAGAATATCTGAACTGTATTTAGATTAATAAAAATTGCAGTTAAAAAGTTTAACATAGATTTAGCTTGCAAATCAGATCTCGGTTGAGCGGCCAGGCAGCCAACCCCCGAGGAGCGGCCTGCTGGCGTCCCCAGCGCCCAGGAGTTGAGGATGTCCTACAAACCCATCACGCCTGCCCCCAGCAGCACCCCCGGCTCCAGCACCCCTGGGCTGGGCACCCCGGTCCCTACAAGAAGCGTCCTGTCGCCGTCGGGTTCAGTGCCAGGAGCTGCTGTCCCTTGTAGACCGCTGTTTAACGACTTTGGACCGCCTTCCATGGCTGTGTGAAGGTCATGAAACCACCTGGCGCCCAGGGCTCCCAGAGCACCCACCCGGAACTGCTGGCGTCACAGGGGAGATGGGCAAAGGGATCTGGACCACCTTTGCTGGCAGCGAGAGCACCACGAAGCACCTGAAGAGAGGGATCATCCATCCCTAGTCAGAGTGCCTGGCAGAGACAGAGCAGAACGCCCGCATTTAACCGGGGGGAGGAAGCTCCTAGGCCTCTGTGTCTGGACATTTCCCCGGCCACTCCAGAGCACTTGCTTCTCCCTGGCCCTCATCCCTAGTTGCACTAACCATCCTGGGCTTCCTGTCCTGTGTCCCCTGATGCCTGCCCTCCAGGAACCAAGGGGTGGCTCTCACTCCAGATGGCAGTACTGACAATCCCCCCTCCCCCACCAACCCGGCCGACTCAAGAAGAGTTAGCAGCGAGGTCCCCGTGAGTGCCACCCATGACCTGCCGACAGTGTTGCCCACTGGAACCTTCTGCGGCCCCCACCACTCAGCCCTTCCCAGCACTTCTCCCATGTGCCCCGAGCCTCCTTCTCCCTCAGCACGGGCTCAGGCCTCAGGCCTCAAGACTGACACTTCCCTGCCTTGTGTCTTTTGCTAAATATGACCTTTCTATATTAATAGAAGATGATTTGGAGTTATGCTCTCTAAAAAAAATTTAATATAAAAGAGAAATAAAGGGATTTAGCGAAGGAATGTATAGATGAATATTTAAATACTCAGAGATGACATTACTACCAGATATAATGAGATCAACAGATATTTCATTTACTTATGATTAATGTATTTATTTTTAATTTTATTTTATTTATGTATTTATTTTTATTATTCTTTAAGTTCTAGGGTACATGTGCACAACGTGCATATTTGTTACATATGTTTACATGTGCCGTGTTGGTTTGCTGCACCCATTAACTCATCATTTACATTAGGTATTTCTCCCAAGGCTATCCCTCCCCCGGCCCCCCACCCCATGACAGGCCACAGTGTGTCGTGTTCCCTGCCCTGTGTCCAAGTGTTCTCATTGTTTAATTCCCACCTATGAGTGAGAACATGCAGTGTTTGGTTCTCTGACCTTGGGATAGTTCAAACAAATGAGGAAGTTCAGAATTCACTTTATAAGAGAAATAATGAAAAATAAAGTATTACTGACATTGGTAACAGAATAAAAATTAGAGTTAGACAAAGTATTAACAAGCAAGCTTATTTATTTATGAGATGGGAAAATATTAAAAAGGATTAAATCATGTCTTGTCAACACGAAGAAAAACTGTATTATATATAATTCCTTTGTTAACTTATTATTGTGTTTCCTTGTATAATTTTCACTTGGTTTTGTTGGTTTTACTACTTGCTTCATTATTTCAAAAACTACATCTTCATCGACCATTTCAACTTTTGCTATGTGGGCAGAATTATAAAACCCAGTTTCAAAATTTCAACTGAACGTTGTCAGCATTTTTCTTTGGGCTTTTAATTAAAAAAAAAAAACCTAAGTAATTGTGTGTGTGTGTATTTTAGCATTATCATGAATGTAATAAAAATAAAATCAAGCAAAAGGAAATGGATAAGCAAGGAAAATATGAATAGTAAGGGGGATGTCGGGGCCTCAGGATTTATTCTGCAGAAGGATAGACAAGAAAGGCCTCATTACTAAGTAATTTTACTCAATCGTTTATTCCATTTATTATTTGCTGATTCCATAATACTTATTAATGTATTTATGTGTTTTTAATTTCCTTTTTATTTTTAGAATCAGGGTCTCACTCTGTCACCCAGGCTGGAGTGTAGTGGTGTGAACATAGTTCACTGTAACCTTACTCCTGGGCTCAGGTGATCCTCCCATCTCAGCCTCCCAAGTAGCTAGATCTACAGGCACCTGCCACCATGCTTTTTTTAGAGATGGGGTTGTGGTATGTTGGCCAAGCAGGTCTCAAACTCTTGGCCTCAAGCAATCCTCCTGCTTTGGCCTTTTGAAGCATTGCGATTATAGGCCTGGGCCAGTGTGCCTGGACCCATAATATTTACTTAGAATATGCATTGTGATAAGCCCTGGAAAGTGTCAGATAGTTCAGTAAAAAACTGCAATGATGTTTACAACAGGTAATTAAGTTTGGCCATGATTCTTTTGACTGTCATAACACTGTCTTAAGAAAAAGTCTATATTTCCACTTTACTGGGTCTGTGAAACTCAAACTCAATGTTAAAAAGCTCTGATTTGTGGTTGAAATCGCAATCCACCTGAAAACCAGGAATGTGGAGCCATTTTTAAATTTTAAGTGAATCCTAAGCAGTCTTGTATTTAAGACAGATAAGATTATTACACAGTATTACGTTTTTCTGTACTTAAAAGGAGAGAAAACCACGAGGGTTGTAAATGTTTGAAAAAAGAAGGCGTCTATGAGGAAGTTTTATATTGGGAGAAAGTGTGAAAGGAAAATAAAATCTCGGGACCCCAAACTCACTATGACAAAGAAAAATTAAGCTTGAAACCTGAGTCATGCAAAAACTGCCATCCTTTTGTTCCCAAACAGATAGCTGTAATTTCACATGCTTACTTTAACTTATGTAAAATGTAGATTTACTGAGAGCCAGGATGAATGCACAACTGACTCTTTCCTCCTTTTTGCCACATGTAACATATAGACTCACTGAGAACTAACCAGAGCCTCGCAAGAATGTATCAATTAGCTTCCTTGCCTACTCTCTTTCTTTTCCTGCCCGGTTTTAATTTCCTGCCTGCTTGCTCTTTCTCCTTTAAATATTGAAGTTCCCAAAGCCCTCTTTAGAAAAAGCACGGGACACCGCCTACTTGTGACTTGTGCTTCTTTTTCCCGGCCGTAAGGCACTATTTTTATCTCTATTTAAAAATGTAGAAACTGAACCAAAGAGGGGATATGGTATTTGCCTGGGATCATAGGATTAGTACATGTCTGAGTTGGGATTTAAAGCCAGGCTCCGCGATTTCATAGCCCACCCACAGTTGCATGCGGCTCAAGTCTTCGGCTCCAAGTTCTCTGCAATTTACACAGCCCTACACTGCCTACGTCCTAAACTCTCCAAACTCCTATTTTCCCTTTGCAAGTATCCTCCACCTTGCAAAGCAAAATCTCTAAATCACTTGAGATCTGACTCATTCACTTTTTGGCTTACAAAAGGAAGGTGGAAAAAGCCACTCTTCTTGCAGTGCACAAATGACTGTTTTAGAGTAACTTTATTGCCTATGCAATCAATCGTATATTTGATATAGTTTCAGAAGATAAATGCAGATATAAAAAATTTTCTGTAAAAGTGTCTTTTCTTATTTCTCCTCTCTCCTTTTCTCCCCTACTGTGCTTCGAATTCTTTATTTTCATATTCACTTTGCTGGTTTCAAATAATTTCCAAACCTACTCTAAGTTGTTCTGACAGGACCCAGACTTTCACATCTGGTTATGATATCACATGCTCACATTGTCTATGTGCTTCATTTTACAGTTGAAGAAACTGAGACACAAAGTAAGGTGACGTGTCCAGTTCCAATCTAGTTATACAATTAAAAGTGGCTAACATTTAATAAATAATATGAGTCAGGCACTGAGAAAGTAAGGCACCGATTTTATTTATTTTATTTATTTATTTATTTTTTGAGACGGATCTCGTTCTGTCGCCCAGGCTGGAGTGCAGTGGCGCGATCTCGGCTCACTGCAAGCTCCGCCTCCCGGGTTCACACCATTCTCCTGCCTCAGCCTCCCAAGTAGCTGGGACCACAGGCGCCCGCCATGCCTGGCTAATTTTTTGTATTTTTAGGAGAGATGGGGTTTCACCGTGTTAGCCAGGATGGTCTCGAAGTGCCCACGTTGCTCTTGCTGCTCCCCCTGCAGCAGGGGAAACAGTGGTGGCACCACTTGCCCATCTTGCTCCTGAGACCAAATGGCTTCTTCACAGTGGAGGCAGCGGGTATTGAAGAAACCTCAGCCACCATCTGCTTTGAACAGCCAGGGGAGGCCGGTAGTAGCGAGCAGATCGCGTCTACCAACCAGTTTCACCAACTAGCAGGAAACTCTGGGTTTCGATCTGTTTGAAGAGAAAGGTCAATCCCAGCCAAAACCTGCCAACCCCAGCAGGGGAGCCCTGGCCCACCCCACCCGGGAAAACCCACACCCAGCCGGGGAAAGCCCACGCCCATCCGGGGTGACCCCACCCCCAGGAAGGGCCAACCCCGCCCCCACCGCCCAAAGGGAACACCCAACCCAGCCAAGGGAATGCCAAGCCCAGCAGACAAAAGGTCATGCCCAGCAATGGAACGCGAGGGAGGAAACGTCAATCCAAGTGAGAAACACCAGGCAAAGCAATTAACGCCGAGCCAAGCAAGGAACGCAGAGCCAGGCCAGGAACATAGAGCCAGGCCTAGCACTTACAGGCAAGCCAAGCCGTTATGCGCGTGCGCGTGCGGTGTGCGCGCCTCAGGCGGCGTCATTGCACGTGGCACAGACAGTGGCCAATGTGTGCAACCTGCGCACAAGTCTTGGTGCCACGAATATCAGTGACAGCCTTGCGTTCCCGGCAAACTTCGTGGGAACTGGCCGAGCCTTCAGGCTATGGAGGAGAGGCCTCTGGTTGGAAAAAGCCTCTTGAAGCAGGACTGGGGCTAGAGCGCCTGGAACTGGAGGATGCTGACAGGCTCCTCTGAGGAAAGCCCACAAGACACTCGTGGCGGTGCTGTTGCCGGTGGCCACGGCTGCAGCTCAGAGCTCGGGCTTCTTTCTTATATTTGTTTTGGTTTTATTTTGCTACTATTTTCTACTTTCTTGATGTGATAGCTGAAATTTTATTTGAGAAATTTCTACTTTTCCATCATACACATTTAGTGAAATACATTTTCCTGCCAGCACTGGCTTTACCTGTGTTGAATCAAGTGTGATATGTCGTTTTTTATTCAGTTTAATATATTTAATTGTTTCCCTTGAGACGTTTCCCTTAGGAGTGTGCTTGCTGTTTAGCGCTATTCACAATAGCAAAGACATGGAATCAATCCAAATGTCCATCAATGATAGACTGGATGAAGAAAATGCGGTACACATACAACATGGAATACTATGCAGCCATAAAAGAATGAGATCATGTCCTTTGCAGGGACATGGATGGAACAGGAAGCCATTATCCTCAGGAAACTAATGCAGAAACAGAAAGCAAAACACCTAATGTTCTCACTTATAAGTAGGACCTGAACAATGAGAACACATGGACACAGGGAAGGAAACAACACACAATGGGGCCCCTGGATTGAGGAGGGAGAGGAGAGCATCAGGAAAAATAGTTAATGCATGCTGGGTTTAATGCCGAGGCAATGGGTTGATAGGTACAGCAAACCACCATGGCACAAATTTACCTATGTAACAAACCTGCACATCCTGCACATGTACCCCAGAACTTAAAATAAATAGAAATGGAAAAAAAAAAACCAACAAAACTAAAATGTGTGCTGTTTATCTTTCAAGTATTTAAGATTTTGCTGTTATCTTACTTTTTATTTTTAATTGGATGCCATTTTGGCTGGAGGATACATTCTACATGATTTCAGTTCTTTTAAAACTCTAATGTTTGTTAAAATGCAGGATACAGACCATCTTGGTTTATGTTCTGTGGGTACCTAAATGTTCTGCTGTATTCTGATGCTAGGGGGTGGAGGAGCAGGGGTATTTTTTGTTTTGTTTTGTTTTGTTTTTTGAGGCAGAGTCTCGCTCATTTTGCCCAGGGTGGAATGCAATGGCCTGATCTCGGCTCACTGTAACCTTCGCCTCCCGGGTTCAAGCGATTCTCCTGCCTCAACCTCCCAAGTAGCTGGGATTACAGGCACCCGCCACCACACCCGGCAAATTCTAGTATTTATAGTAGAGGCAGGGTTTTGCCATATTGGCCAGGCTGGTCTCCAACTCCTGACCTCAGGTGATCCACCCGCCTTGGCCTCCCAAAGTGGTGGGATTACAGGCCTGAGCCTCCGCACCCAGCCAAGGGTGGAGTACTTTATAAATGCCAGTGAGCGGCAGCCGCCAACCTCAGTAGCTGCTGACGCTGCTAGCGGCTGGGGCGGACCGCGGCCAGAGCCGGGACCCAGGCTTCCTGCCACCTGCGCGTGCAGCGCACACCTGGATGCTGTCCTCCCGTGGCCTACACCGGCGGGCACAGCAAAGCTGGGACTCATGTTTGAAGGAAGGAAAAAAATCGAACGAGTAACCCAGCACCGTTCTTTCTAGATCCATCCCGCTGGCCCTCTTGTTTCCCATGTTTTGGAAAACTGGCCACTCTGACCTCAGATCCCTAAATCGGCAGCCACTGAGACCTGGCTCTCAGAAGCCAAAGCCCTGGCACTTTCCAGGCTGAGCGGGACGAGGTGAAGGCAGGCTGAGGCTGGGTTTGATCTGGTCAAAACCCGTATGAGACCGGTTTGAGCCGGTGAAAACCGGTTTGAGATGTTCTGGTCGGTTTGAGCGGTTTGAGCCGTTCTGGTCTGGTGTGAGCCGGGTTGAGCTGGTCTGTTCCTGTTTGAGTCTGTTCCTGTTTGAGTCCGGTTTGAGCCGTTCAAAACCAGTTTCAGTTGGTCTAGTCGGTTTGAGTCCGGTTTGAGCCAGTCAAAATCGATTGGAGACCGTCTGGCCTGCTTTGATCTGGTCAAAACCCGTATGAGTACGGTTTGAGGCGGTGAAAG
>JAKFHT010002082.1:0-20130 GCA_023783455.1 Erythrocebus patas
TCCGTTGAAAACTGGAAAGAAGCTTTCTGAGAAACTGCTCTGTGTTCTGTTAATTCATCTCACAGGTTACATCTTTCCCTTCAAGAAGCCTTTCGCTAAGGCTGTTCTTGTGGAATTGGCAAAGGGATATTTGGAAACCCATAGAGGGCTATGGTGAAAAAGGAAATATCTTCCGTTCAAAACTGAAAAGAAGCTTTCTGAGAAACTGCTCTGTGTTCTGTTAATTCATCTGAGTTACATCTTTCCTTCAAGAAGCCTTTTCGCTTCAAGGCTGTTCTTGTGGAATTGGCAAAGTGATATTTGGAAGCCCATAGAGGGCTATGGGAAAAAGGAAATATCTTCCGTTGAAAACCGGAAAGAAGCTTTCGGAGAAACTGCTCTGTGTTCTGTTAATTCACCTCACAGAGTTACATCTTTCCCTTGAAGAAGCCTTTCGCTAAGGCTGTTCTTGTGGAATTGACAAAGTGATATTTAGAAGCCCATAGAGGTCTATGGTGAAAAAGGAAATATCTTCCGTTCAATACTGGAAAGAAGCTTTCTGAGAAACTGCTCTGTGTTCTGTTAATTCATCTCACAGAGTTACATCTTTCCCTTCAAGAAGCCTTTCGCTAAGGCTGGTCTTGTGGAATTGGCAAAGGGATATTTGGAAGCCCATAAAGGGCTATGGTGAAAAAGGAAATAACTTCCGTTCATAACTGGAAAGAAGCTTTCTGAGAAACTGCTCTGTGTTCTGTTAATTCATCTCCCAGAGTTAAATCTTTCCCTTCCAGAAGTCTTTCGCTAAGGCTGTTCTTGTGGAATTGGCAAAGGGATATTTGGAAGCCCATAGAGGGCTATGGTGAAAAAGGAAATATCTTCCGTTGAAAACTGGAAAGAACCATTCTGAGAAACTGCTCTGTGTTCTGTTAATTCATCTCACAGAGTTACATCTTTCCCTTCAAGAAGCCTTTCGCTAAGGCTGTTCTTGTGGAATTGGCAAAGTGATATTTGGAATCCCATAGAGGGCTATGTTGAAAAAGGAAATGTCTTCCGATCATAACTGGAAAGAAGCTTTCTGAGAAACTGCTCTGTGTTCTATTAATTCATCTAACGGAGGTACATCTTTCCCTTCAAGAAGCCTTTCGCTAAGGCTGTTCTTCTGGAATTGGCAAAGGGATATTTGGAAGCCCATAGAAGGCTACGGTGAAAAAGGAAATATCTTCCGTTCAAAACTGGAAAGAAGCTTCCTGAGAAACTTCTCTGTGTTCTGTTAATTCATCTCACAGAGTTACATCTTTCCCTTCAAGAAGCCTTTCGCTAAGGCTGTTCTTGTGCAATTGGCAAAGGGATATTTGGAAGCCCATAGAAGGCTACGGTGAAAAAGGAAATATCTTCCGTTCAAAACTGGAAAGAAGCTTCCTGAGAAACTGCTCTGTGTTCTACTAATTCATCTAACAGAGGTACATCTTTCCCTTCAAGAAGCCTTTCGCTAAGGCTGTTCTTGTGGAATTGACAAAGTGATATTTGGAAGCCCATAGAGGGCTATGGTGAAAAAGGAAATGTCTTCCGTTAAAAACTGGAAAGAAGCTTTCTGAGAAACTGCTCTGTGTTCTCTTAATTCATCTCACAGAGTTACATTTTTCCCTTCAAGAAGCCTTTCACTAAGGCTGTTCTTGTGGAATTGGCAAAGGGATACTTGGAAGCCCATAGAGGGCTATGGTGAAAAAGGAAATATCTTCCGTTCAAAACTGGAAAGAAGCTTTCTGAGAAACTGCTCTGGGTTCTGTTAATTCATCTCACAGAGTTACATCTTTCCCTTCAAGAAGCCTTTCGCTAAGGCTGTTCTTGTGGAATTGGCAAAGGGATATTTGGAAGCCCTTAGAGGGCTATGGTGAAAAAGAAAATATCTTCCGTTCAAAACTGGAAAGAAGCTTTCTGAGAGACTGGTCTGTGTTCTGTTAATTCATCTCACAGAGTTACATCTTTCCCTTCAAGAAGCCTTTCGCTAAGGCTGTTCTTGTGGAATTGGCAAAGGGATATTTGGAAGCCCATAGAGGGCTATGGTCAAAAAGGAAATAACTTCCGTTCAAAACTGGAAAGAACCATTCGGAGAAACTGCTCTGTGTTCTGTTAATTCATCTCACAGAGTTAAATCTTTCCCTTCAGGAAGCCTTTCGCTAAGGCTGTTGTTGTGGAATTCGCAAAGTGATATTTGGAAGCCCATAGGGCTATGGTCAAAAGGAAATAACTTCCGTTCAAAACTGGAAGAAGCATTCTGAGAAACTGCTCTGTGTTCTGTTAATTCATCTCACAGAGTTAAATCTTTCCTTCAGGAAGCCTTTCGCTAAGGCTGTTGTTGTGGAATTAGCAAAGTGATATTTGGAAGCCCATAGAGGGCTAAGTTGAAAAAGTATCTTCCGTTGAAAACTGGAAGAAGCATTCTGAGAAACTGCTCTGTGTTCTGTTAATTCATCTCTCAGGTTACATCTTTCCTTCAAGAAGCCTTTCGCTAAGGCTGTTCTTGTGGAATTGGCAAAGGGATATTTGGAAGCCCATAAAGGGCTATGGTGAAAAAGGAAATAACTTCCGTTCAAAACTGGAAAGAACCTTTCTGAGAAACTGCTCTGTGTTCTGTTTATTCATTTCACAGAGTTACATCCTTCCCTTCAAGAAGCCTTTCGCTAAGACTGTTCTTGTGGAATTGGCAAAGTGATATTTGGAAGCCCATAGAGGGCTATGGGAAAAAGGAAATATCTTCCGTTGAAAACTGGAAAGAAGCTTTCTGAGAAACTGATCTGTGTTCTGTTAATTCATCTCACAGAGCTACATATTTCCCTTCAAGAAGCCTTTCGCTAAGGCTGTTCTTCTGGAATTGGCAATGGGATATTTGGAAGCCCACAGAGGGCTATCGTGAAAAAGGAAATATCTTCCGTTCAAAACTGGAAAGAAGTTTTCTGAGAAACTGCTCTGTGTTCTGTTAATTCATCTCACAGAGTTACATCTTTCCCTTCAAGAAGCCTTTCGCTAAGGCTGTTCTTGTGGAATTGGCAAAGGGATATTTGGAAGCCCTCAGAGGGCTATGGTGAAAAAGGAAATACCTTCCGTTCAAAACTGGAAAGAATTTTTCTCAGAATCTGCTCTGTGTTCTGTTAATTCATCTCTCAGAGTTACATCTTTCCCTTCAAGAAGCCTTTCGCTAAGGCTGTTCTTGTGGAATTGGCAAAGTGATATTTGGAAGCCCATAGAGAGCTACGGTGAAAAAGGAAATATCTTCCGTTCAAAACTGGAAAGAAGCTTTCTGAGAAACTGCTCCGTGTTCTGTTAATTCATCTCACAGAGTTACATCTTTCCCTTCAAGAAGCCTTTCGCTAAGGCTGTTCTTGTGGAATTGGCAAAGTTATATTTTTAAGCCCTTAGAGGGCTACGGTGAAAAAGGAAATATCTTCCGTTCAAAACTGGAAAGAAGCTTTCTGAGAAACTGGTCTGTGTTCTCTTAATTCATCTCACAAAGTTACATCTTTCCTTTCAAGAAGCCTTTCGCTAAGGCTGTTCTTGTGGAATTGGCAAAGGGATATTTGGAAGCCCATAATGGGCTATAGTGAAAAAGGAAATAACTTCCGTTCAAAACTGGAAAGAACCTTTCTGAGAAACTGCTCTGTGTTCTGTTAATTCATGACACAGAATTACATCCTTCCCTTCAAGAATCCTTTCGCTAAGGCTGTTCTTGTGGAATTGGCAAAGTGATATTTGGAAGCCCACAGAGGGCTATGGTGAAAAAGGAAATATCTTCCGTTGAAAACTGCAAAGAAGCTTTCTGAGAAACTGCTCTGTGTTCTGTTAATTCACCTCACAGAGTTACATCTTTCCCTTCAAGAAGCCTTTCGCTAAGGCTGTTCTTGTGGAATTGGCAAAGGGATTTTTGGAAGCCCATAGAGGGCTATGGTGAAAAAGGAAATATCTTCCGTTCAAAACTGGAAAGAAGCTTTTTGAGAAACTGCTCCGTTTTCTGTTAATTCATCTCACAGTGTTACATCTTTTCTTTCAACAAGCCTTTCGCTAAGGCTGTTCTTGTGTAATTGGCAAAGTGATATTAGGAAGCCCATAGAGGGCTACGGTGAAAAAGGAAATATCTTCCGTTCAAAACTGGAAAGAAGCTTTCTGAGAAACTGCTCTGTGTTCTCTTAATTCATCTCACAGAGTTACATCTTTCCCTTCAAGAAGCCTTTCGCTAAGATTGTTCTTGTGGAATTGGCAAAGTGATATTTGGAAACCCATAGAGGGCTATGATGAAAAAGGAAATATCTTCCGTTCAAAACTGGAAAGAAGCTTTCTGAGAAACTGCTCTGTGTTCTGTTAATTCATCTCACAGAGTTACATCTTTCCCTTTAAGAAGCCTTTCGCTAAGGCTGTTCTTGTGGAATTGGAGAAGGGATATTTGGAAGCCCATATAGGGCTATGGTGAAAAAGGAAATAACTTCCGTTCAAAACTGGAAAGAACCTTTCTGAGAAACTGCTCTGTGTTCTGTTAATTCATCTCACAGAGTTACATCTTTCCCTTCAAGAAGCCTTTCGCTAAGGCTGTTCTTGTGGAATTGGCAAAGTGATATTTGGAAGCACATAGAGGGCTACGGGAAAAAGGAAATATCTTCCGTTGAAAACTGGATAGAAACTTTCTGAGAAACTGCTCTGTCTTCTGTTAATTCATCTCACAGAGTTACATCTTTCCCTTCAAGAAGCCTTTCGCTAAGGCTGTTCTTGTGGAATTGGCAAAGGCATATTTGGAAGGCCATAGAGGGCTATGGTGAAAAAGGAAATATCTTCCGTTCAAAACTGGAAAGAAGCTTTCTGAGAATCTGCTCTGTGTTCTGTTAATTCATCTCACAGAGTTACATCGTTCCCTTCAAGAAGCCTTTCGCTAAGGCTGTTCTTGTGGAATTGGCAAAGTGATTTTTGGAACCCCATAGAGGGCTATGGTGAAAAAGGAAATATCTTCCGTCCAAAACTGGAAAGAAGCTTTCTGAGAAACTGCTCTGTGTTCTGTTAATTCATCTCACAGAGTTACATCTTTCCCTTTAAGAAGCCTTTCGCTAAGGCTGTTCTTGTGGAATTGGAAAAGGGATATTTGGAAGCCCATAAAGGGCTATGGTGAAAAAGGAAATAACTTCCGTTCAAAAATGGAAAGAACCTTTCTGAGAAACTGCTCTGTGTTCTGTTAATTCATCTCACAGGGTTACATCTTTCCCTTCAAGAAGTCTTTCGCTAAGGCTGTTCTTGTGGGACTGGCAAAGTGATATTTGGAAGCCCATAGAGGGCTATTGTGAAAAAGGAAATATCTTCCATTGAAAACTGGAAAGAAGCACTCTGAGAAACTGCTCTGTGTTCTGTTAATTCATCTCACAGAGTTGCATCTTTCCCTTCAAGAAGCCTTTCGCTAAGGTTGTTCTTGTGGATTTGGCAAAGGGATATTTGGAAGCCCATAGAGGGCTATGGTGACAAAGGAAATCTCTTCCGTTCAAAAGTGGAAAGAAGCTTTCTGAGAAACTGCTCTGTGTTCTGTTAATTCATCTCACAGAGTTACATCTTTTCCTTCAAGAAGCCTTTCGCTAAGGCTCTTCTTGTGGAATTGGCAAAGTGATATTTGCAAACCCATAGAGGGCTATGATGAAAAAGGAAATATCTTCCGTTCAAAACTGGAAAGAAGCTTTCTGAGAAACTGCTCTGTGTTCTGTTAATTCATCTCACAGAGTTACATCTTTCCCTTCAAGAAGCCTTTCGCTAAGGCTGTTCTTGTGGAATTGGCAAAGTGATATTTGGAAGACCATAGAGGGCTACTGTAAAAAAGGAAATGTCTTCCGTTCAAAACTGGAAAGAAGCTTTCTGAGAAACTGCTCTGTGTTCTGTTAATTCATCTCACAGAGTTACATCTTTCCCTTCAAGAAGCCTTTCGCTAAGGCTGTTCTTGTGGAATTGGCAAAGTGATATTTGGAAGACCATAGAGGGCTATTGTAAAAAAGGAAATGTCTTCCGTTCAAAACTGGAAAGAAGCTTTCTGAGAAACTGCTCTGTGTTCTGTTAATTCACCTCACAGAGTTACATCTTTCCCTTCAAGAAGCCTTTCGCTAAGGCTGTTATTGTGGAATTGGCAAAGTGATATTTGGAAGCCCATAGAGGGCTACGGTGAAAAAGGAAATATCTTCCGTTCAAAACTGGAAAGAAGCTTCCTGAGAAACTGCTCTGTGTTCTCTTAATTCATCTCACAGAGTTACATCTTTCCCTTCAAGAATCCTTTCGCTAAGATTGTTCTTGTGGAATTGGCAAAGTGATATTTGGAAACCCATAGAGGGCTATGATGAAAAAGGAAATATCTTCCGTTCAAAACTGGAAAGAAGCTTTCTGAGAAACTGGTCTGTGTTCTGTTAATTCATCTCACAGGGTTAAATCTTTCCCTTCAAGAAGCCTTTCGCTAAGGCTGTTCTTGTGGAATTGGCAAAGTGATATTTGGAAGCCCATATAGGGCTATGATGAAAAAGGAAATATCTTCCGCTCAAAACTGGAAAGAAGCTTTCTGAGAAACTGCTCTGTGTTCTGTTAATTCATCTCACAGAGTTACATCTTTCCCTTCAAGAAGCCTTTCGCTAAGGCTGTTCTTGTGGAATTGGCAAAGGATATTTGGAAGCCCATAGGGCTATGGTGAAAAGGAAATACCTTCCGTTCAAAACTGGAAGAATTTTCTCAGAATCTGCTCTGTGTTCTGTTAATTCATCTCTCAGAGTTACATCTTTCCTTCAAGAAGCCTTTCGCTAAGGCTGTTCTTGTGGAATTGGCAAAGGGATATTTGGAAGCCCATAGAGGGCTATGGTGAAAAAGGAAATATCTTCCGTTCAAAACTGGAAAGAAGCTTTCTGAGAAACTGCTCTGTGTTCTGTTAATTCATCTCACAGAGTTACATCTTTCCCTTCAAGAAGCCTTTCGCTAAGGCTGTTCTTGTGGAATTGGCAAAGTGATATTTGGAAGCCCATAGAGAGCTACGGTGAAAAAGGAAATATCTTCCGTTCAAAACTGGAAAGAAGCTTTCTGAGAAACTGCTCTGTGTTCTGTTAATTCATCTCACAGAGTTACATCTTTCCCTTCAAGAAGCCTTTCGCTAAGGCTGTTCTTGTGGAATTGGCAAAGGGATATTTTTAAGCCCTTAGAGGGCTATGGTGAAAAAGGAAATATCTTCCGTTCAAAACTGGAAAGAAGCTTTCTGAGAAACTGGTCTGTGTTCTGTTAATTCATCTCACAAAGTTACATCTTTCCTTTCAAGAAGCCTTTCGCTAAGGCTGTTCTTGTGGAATTGGCAAAGGGATATTTGGAAGCCCATAAAGGGCTATGGTGAAAAAGGAAATAACTTCCGTTCAAAACTGGAAAGAACCTTTCTGAGAAACTGCTCTGTGTTCTGTTAATTCATGTCACAGAATTACATCCTTCCCTTCAAGAAGCCTTTCGCTAAGGCTGTTCTTGTGGAATTGGCAAAGTGATATTTGGAAGCCCACAGAGGGCTATGGTGAAAAAGGAAATATCTTCCGTTGAAAACTGCAAAGAAGCTTTCTGAGAAACTGCTCTGTGTTCTGTTAATTCACCTCACAGAGTTACATCTTTCCCTTCAAGAAGCCTTTCGCTAAGGCTGTTCTTGTGGAATTGGCAAAGGGATTTTTGGAAGCCCATAGAGGGCTATGGTGAAAAAGGAAATATCTTCCGTTCAAAACTGGAAAGAAGCTTTCTGAGAAACTGCTCTGTGTTCTGTTAATTCATCTCACAGAGTTACATCTTTCCCTTCAAGAAGCCTTTCGCTAAGGCTGTTCTTGTGGAATTGGCAAAGTGATATTTGGAAGCCCACAGAGGGCTATGGTGAAAAAGGAAATATCTTCCGTTGAAAACTGCAAAAGCTTTCTGAGAAACTGCTCTGTGTTCTGTTAATTCACCTCACAGAGTTACATCTTTCCTTCAAGAAGCCTTTCGATAAGGCTGTTCTTGTGGAATTGGCAAAGGATATTTGGAAGCCCATAGAGGGCTATGGTGAAAAAATATCTTCCGTTCAAAACTGGAAAGAAGCTTTTGAGAAACTGCTCCGTTTTCTGTTAATTCATCTCACAGTGTTACATCTTTCCTTCAAGAAGCCTTTCGCTAAGGCTGTTCTTGTGTAATTGGCAAAGTGATATTAGGAAGCCCATAGAGGGCTATGGTGAAAAAGGAAATATCTTCCGTTCAAAACTGGAAAGAAGCTTTCTGAGAAACTGCTCTGTGTTCTCTTAATTCATCTCACAGAGTTACATCTTTCCCTTCAAGAAGCCTTCGCTAAGGTTGTTCTTGTGGAATTGGCAAAGTGATATTTGGAACCCATAGAGGCTATGATGAAAAGGAAATATCTTCGTTCAAAACTGGAAAGAAGCTTTCTGAGAAACTGCTCTGTGTTCTATTAATTCATCTCACAGAGTTACATCTTTCCCTTTAAGAAGCCTTTCGCTAAGGCTGTTCTTGTGGAATTGGAGAAGGGATATTTGGAAGCCCATATAGGGCTACGGTGAAAAAGGAAATAACTTCCGTTCAAAACTGGAAAGAACCTTTCTGAGAAACTGCTCTGTGTTCTGTTAATTCATCTCACAGAGTTACATCTTTCCCTTCAAGAAGCCTTTCGCTAAGGCTGTTCTTGTGGAATTGGCAAAGTGATATTTGGAAGCACATAGAGGGCTACGGGTAAAAGGAAATATCTTCCGTTGAAAACTGGATAGAAACTTTCTGAGAAACTGCTCTGTCTTCTGTTAATTCATCTCACAGAGTTACATCTTTCCCTTTAAGAAGCCTTTCGCTAAGCCTGTTCTTGTGGAATTGGCAAAGGGATATTTAGAAGCCCATAGAGGGCTATGGTGAAAAATATCTTCCGTTCAAAACTGGAAAGAAGCTTTCTGAGAATCTGCTCTGTGTTCTGTTAATTCATCTCACAGGTTACATCTTTCCTTCAAGAAGCCTTTCGCTAAGGCTGTTCTTGTGGAATTGGCAAAGTGATTTTGGAACCCATAGAGGGCTATGGTGAAAAGGAAATATCTTCCGTCAAAACTGGAAAGAAACTTTCTGAGAAACTGCTCTGTGTTCTGTTAATTCATCTCACAGAGTTACATCTTTCCCTTTAAAAGCCTTTCGCTAAGGCTGTTCTTGTGGAATTGGAAAAGGATATTTGGAAGCCCATAAAGGGCTATGGTGAAAAGGAAATAACTTCCGTTCAAAAATGGAAAGAACCTTTCTGAGAAACTGCTCTGTGTTCTGTTAATTCATCTCACAGGTTACATCTTTCCTTCAAGAAGTCTTTCGCTAAGGCTGTTCTTGTGGGACTGGCAAAGTGATATTTGGAAGCCCATAGAGGGCTATTGTGAAAAAGGAAATATCTTCCATTGAAAACTGGAAAGAAGCACTCTGAGAAACTGCTCTGTGTTCTGTTAATTCATCTCACAGAGTTGCATCTTTCCCTTCAAGAAGCCTTTCGCTAAGGTTGTTCTTGTGGATTTGGCAAAGGGATATTTGGAAGCCCATAGAGGGCTATGGTGACAAAGGAAATCTCTTCCGTTCAAAAGTGGAAAGAAGCTTTCTGAGAAACTGCTCTGTGTTCTGTTAATTCATCTCACAGAGTTACATCTTTCCCTTCAAGAAGCCTTTCGCTAAGGCTCTTCTTGTGGAATTGGCAAAGTGATATTTGCAAACCCATAGAGGGCTATGATGAAAAAGGAAATATCTTCCGTTCAAAACTGGAAAGAAGCTTTCTGAGAAACTGCTCTGTGTTCTGTTAATTCATCTCACAGAGTTACATCTTTCCCTTCAAGAAGCCTTTCGCTAAGGCTGTTCTTGTGGAATTAGCAAAGTGATATTTGGAAGACCATAGAGGCTATTGTAAAAAGGAAATGTCTTCCGTTCAAAACTGGAAAGAAGCTTTCTGAGAAACTGCTCTGTGTTCTGTTAATTCATCTCACAGAGTTACATCTTTCCCTTCAAGAAGCCTTTCGCTAAGGCTGTTCTTGTGGAATTGGCAAAGTGATATTTGGAAGACCATAGAGGGCTATTGTAAAAAAGGAAATGTCTTCCGTTCAAAACTGGAAAGAAGCTTTCTGAGAAACTGCTCTGTGTTCTGTTAATTCACCTCACAGAGTTACATCTTTCCCTTCAAGAAGCCTTTCGCTAAGGCTGTTATTGTGGAATTAGCAAAGTGATATTTGGAAGCCCATAGAGGCTACGGTGAAAAATATCTTCCGTTCAAAACTGGAAAGAAGCTTCCTGAGAAACTGCTCTGTGTTCTCTTAATTCATCTCACAGGTTACATCTTTCCCTTCAAGAATCCTTTCGCTAAGATTGTTCTTGTGGAATTGGCAAAGTGATATTTGCAAACCCATAGAGGCTATGATGAAAAAGGAAATATCTTCCGTTCAAAACTGGAAAGAAGCTTTCTGAGAAACTGGTCTGTGTTCTGTTAATTCATCTCACAGGGTTAAATCTTTCCTTCAAGAAGCCTTTCACTAAGGCTGTTCTTGTGGAATTGGCAAGGGATATTTGGAAGCCCATATAGGGCTATGATGAAAAAGGAAATATCTTCCGCTCAAAACTGGAAGAAGCTTTCTGAAACTGCTCTGTGTTCTGTTAATTCATCTCACAGAGTTACATCTTTCCTTCAAGCCTTTCGCTAAGGCTGTTCTTGTGGAATTAGCAAAGGATATTTGGAAGCACTCAGAGGGCTATGGTGAAAAAATATCTTCCGTTCAAAACTGGAAGAATTTTCTCAGAATCTGCTCTGTGTTCTGTTAATTCATCTCTCAGGTTACATCTTTCCCTTCAAAGCCTTTCGCTAAGGCTGTTCTTGTGGAATTAGCAAAGGATATTTGGAAGCCCATAGAGGGCTATGGTGAAAAAGGAAATATCTTCCGTTCAAAACTGGAAAGAAGCTTTCTGAGAAACTGCTCTGTGTTCTGTTAATTCATCTCACAGGTTACATCTTTCCTTCAAGAAGCCTTTCGCTAAGGCTGTTCTTGTGGAATTAGCAAAGGATATTTGGAAGCCCATAGAGAGCTACGGTGAAAAAGGAAATATCTTCCGTTCAAAACTGGAAAAAGCTTTCTGAGAAACTGCTCCGTGTTCTGTTAATTCATCTCACAGAGTTACATCTTTCCTTCAAAGCCTTTCGCTAAGGCTGTTCTTGTGGAAGTGGCAAAGTTATATTTTTAAGCCCTTAGAGGGCTACGGTGAAAAATATCTTCCGTTCAAAACTGGAAGAAGCTTTCTGAGAAACTGGTCTGTGTTCTCTTAATTCATCTCACAAAGTTACATCTTTCCTTCAAAGCCTTTCGCTAAGGCTGTTCTTGTGGAATTAGCAAAGGATATTTGGAAGCCCATAAAGGGCTATAGTGAAAAGGAAATAACTTCCGTTCAAAACTGGAAGAAGCTTTCTGAGAAACTGCTCTGTGTTCTGTTAATTCATGACACAGAATTACATCCTTCCCTTCAAGAATCCTTTCGCTAAGGCTGTTCTTGTGGAATTGGCAAAGTGATATTTGGAAGCCCACAGAGGGCTATGGTGAAAAAGGAAATATCTTCCGTTGAAAACTGCAAAAGCTTTCTGAGAAACTGCTCTGTGTTCTGTTAATTCACCTCACAGAGTTACATCTTTCCCTTCAAGAAGCCTTTCGCTAAGGCTGTTCTTGTGGAATTGGCAAAGGGATTTTTGGAAGCCCATAGAGGGCTATGGTGAAAAAGGAAATATCTTCCGTTCAAAACTGGAAAGAAGCTTTTTGAGAAACTGCTCCGTTTTCTGTTAATTCATCTCACAGTGTTACATCTTTCTTTCAACAAGCCTTTCGCTAAGGCTGTTCTTGTGGAATTGGCAAAGTGATATTAGGAAGCCCATAGAGGGCTACGGTGAAAAAGGAAATATCTTCCGTTCAAAACTGGAAAGAAGCTTTCTGAGAAACTGCTCTGTGTTCTCTTAATTCATCTCACAGAGTTACATCTTTCCTTCAAGAATCCTTTCGCTAAGATTGTTCTTGTGGAATTGGCAAAGTGATATTTGGAAACCCATAGAGGGCTATGATGAAAAAGGAAATATCTTCCGTTCAAAACTGGAAAGAAGGTTTCTGAGAAACTGCTCTGTGTTCTGTTAATTCATCTCACAGAGTTACATCTTTCCCTTTAAGAAGCCTTTCGCTAAGGCTGTTCTTGTGGAATTGGAGAAGGGATATTTGGAAGCCCATATAGGGCTATGGTGAAAAAATAACTTCCGTTCAAAACTGGAAGAACCTTTCTGAAACTGCTCTGTGTTCTGTTAATTCATCTCACAGAGTTACATCTTTCCTTCAAGAATCCTTTCGCTAAGGCTGTTCTTGTGGAATTGGCAAAGTGATATTTGGAAGCACATAGAGGGCTACGGGAAAAAGGAAATATCTTCCGTTGAAAACTGGATAGAAACTTTCTGAGAAACTGCTCTGTCTTCTGTTAATTCATCTCACAGAGTTACATCTTTCCCTTCAAGAAGCCTTTCGCTAAGGCTGTTCTTGTGGAATTGGCAAAGTCATATTTGGAAGGCCATAGAGGGCTATGGTGAAAAAGGAAATATCTTCCGTTCAAAACTGGAAAGAAGCTTTCTGAGAATCTGCTCTGTGTTCTGTTAATTCATCTCACAGAGTTACATCGTTCCTTCAAAAGCCTTTCGCTAAGGCTGTTCTTGTGGAATTGGCAAAGTGATTTTTGGAACCCCATAGAGGGCTATGGTGAAAAAGGAAATATCTTCCGTCCAAAACTGGAAAGAAGCTTTCTGAGATAGTCCTCTGTGTTCTGTTAATTCATCTCACAGAGTTACATCTTTCCCTTTAAGAAGCCTTTCGCTAAGGCTGTTCTTGTGGAATTGGAAAAGGGATATTTGGAAGCCCATAAAGGGCTATGGTGAAAAAGGAAATAACTTCCGTTCAAAAATGGAAAGAACCTTTCTGAGAAACTGCTCTGTGTTCTGTTAATTCATCTCACAGGGTTACATCTTTCCCTTCAAGAAGTCTTTCGCTAAGGCTGTTCTTGTGGGACTGGCAAAGTGATATTTGGAAGCCCATAGAGGGCTATTGTGAAAAAGGAAATATCTTCCATTGAAAACTGGAAAGAAGCACTCTGAGAAACTGCTCTGTGTTCTGTTAATTCATCTCACAGAGTTGCATCTTTCCCTTCAAGAAGCCTTTCGCTAAGGTTGTTCTTGTGGATTTGGCAAAGGGATATTTGGAAGCCCATAGGGCTATGGTGACAAAGGAAATATCTTCCGTTCAAAACTGGAAGAAGCTTTCTGAGAAACTGCTCTGTGTTCTGTTAATTCATCTCACAGAGTTACATCCTTCCTTCAAAAGCCTTTCGCTAAGGCTTTTCTTGTGGAATTGGCAAAGTGATATTTGCAAACCCATAGAGGCTATGATGAAAAAGGAAATATCTTCCGTTCAAAACTGGAAAGAAGCTTTCTGAGAAACTGCTCTGTGTTCTGTTAATTCATCTCACAGAGTTACATCTTTCCTTCAGAAGCCTTTCGCTAAGGCTGTTCTTGTGGAATTAGCAAAGTGATATTTGGAAGACCATAGAGGGCTATTGTAAAAAGGAAATGTCTTCCGTTCAAAACTGGAAAGAAACTTTCTGAGAAACTGCTCTGTGTTCTGTTAATTCATCTCACAGAGTTACATCTTTCCTTCAAGAAGCCTTTCGCTAAGGCTGTTCTTGTGGAATTGGCAAAGTGATATTTGGAAGCCCATAGGGCTATGGTGAAAAAGGAAATATCTTCCGTTCAAAACTGGAAGAAGCTTTCTGAGAAACTGCTCTGTGTTCTGTTAATTCATCTCTCAGAGTTACATCTTTCCTTCAAGAAGCCTTTCGCTAAGCCTGTTCTTGTGGAACTGGCAAAGGATATTAGAAGCCCATAGAGGGTTATGGTGAAAAAATCTCTTCCGTTAAAAACTGGAAAGAAGCTTTCTGAGAAACTGCTCTGTGTTCTCTAAATTCATCTCACAGAGTTACATCTTTCCCTTCAAGAAGCCTTTCGCTAAGGCTGTTCTTGTAGAATGGGCAAAGTGATATTTGGAAGCCCATAGAGGGCTACGGTGAAAAAGGAAATATCTTCCGTTGAAAACTGGAAAGAAGCTTTCTGAGAAACTGCTCTGTGTTCTGTTAATTCATCTCACAAAGTTACATCTTTCCCTTCAAGAAGCCTTTCGCTAAGGCTGTTATTGTGGAATTGGCAAAGGGATATTTGGAAGCCCATAGAGGGCTATGCTGAAAAAGGAAATATCTTCCGTTCAATACCGGAAAGAAGCTTTCTGAGAAACTGCTCTGTGTTCTGTTAATTCATCTCACAGAGTTACATCTTTCCCTTCACGAAGCCTTTCGCTAAGGCTGTTCTTGTGGAATTGGCAAAGTGATATTTGGAAGCCCATAGAGAGCTACGGTGAAAAAGGAAATATCTTCCGTTCAAAACTGGAAAGAAGCTTTCTGAGAAACTGCTCTGTGTTCTGTTAATTCACCTCACAGAGTTACATCTTTCCCTTCAAGAAGCCTTTCGCTAAGGCTGTTCTTGTGGAATTGGCAAAGTGATATTTGGAAGCCCATAGAGGGCTACGGTGAAAAAGGAAATATCTTCCGTTCAAAACTGGAAAGAAGCTTCCTGAGAAACTGCTCTGTGTTCTCTTAATTCATCTCACAGAGTTACATCTTTCCCTTCAAGAATCCTTTCGCTAAGATTGTTCTTGTGGAATTGGCAAAGTGATATTTGGAAACCCATAGAGGTTATGATGAAAAAGGAAATATCTTCCGTTCAATACCGGAAAGAAGCTTTCTGAGAAACTGCTCTGTGTTCTGTTAATTCATCTCACAGAGTTACATCTTTCCCTTCACGAAGCCTTTCGCTAAGGCTGTTCTTGTGGAATTGGCAAAGTGATATTTGGAAGCCCATAGAGAGCTACGGTGAAAAAGGAAATATCTTCCGTTCAAAACTGGAAAGAAGCTTTCTGAGAAACTGCTCTGTGTTCTGTTAATTCACCTCACAGAGTTACATCTTTCCCTTCAAGAAGCCTTTCGCTAAGGCTGTTCTTGTGGAATTGGCAAAGTGATATTTGGAAGCCCATAGAGGGCTACGGTGAAAAAGGAAATATCTTCCGTTCAAAACTGGAAAGAAGCTTCCTGAGAAACTGCTCTGTGTTCTCTTAATTCATCTCACAGAGTTACATCTTTCCCTTCAAGAATCCTTTCGCTAAGATTGTTCTTGTGGAATTGGCAAAGTGATATTTGGAAACCCATAGAGGGTTATGATGAAAAAGGAAATATCTTCCGTTCAAAACTGGAAAGAAGCTTTCTGAGAAACTGGTCTGTGTTCTGTTAATTCATCTCACAGGGTTAAATCTTTCCCTTCAAGAAGCCTTTCGCTAAGGCTGTTCTTGTGGAATTGGCAAAGTGATATTTGGAAGCCCAAATAGGGCTATGGTGAAAAAGGAAATATCCTCCGTTGAAAACTGGAAAGAAGCTTTCTGAGAAACTGCTCTGTGTTCTGTTAATTCATCTCACAGAGTTACATCTTTCCCTTTAAGAAGCCTTTCGCTAAGGCTGTTCTTGTGGAATTGGAAAAGGGATATTTGGAAGCCCATAAAGGGCTATGGTGAAAAAGGAAATAACTTCCGTTCAAAAATGGAAAGAACCTTTCTGAGAAACTGCTCTGTGTTCTGTTAATTCATCTCACAGGGTTACATCTTTCCCTTCAAGAAGTCTTTCGCTAAGGCTGTTCTTGTGGGACTGGCAAAGTGATATTTGGAAGCCCATAGTGGGCTATTGTGAAAAAGGAAATATCTTCCATTGAAAACTGGAAAGAAGCACTCTGAGAAACTGCTCTGTGTTCTGTTAATTCATCTCACAGAGTTGCATCTTTCCCTTCAAGAAGCCTTTCGCTAAGGTTGTTCTTGTGGATTTGGCAAAGGGATATTTGGAAGCCTATAGAGGGCTATGGTGAAAAACGAAGTATCTTCCGTTCAAAAGTGGAAAGAAGCTTTCTGAGAAACTGCTCTGTGATCTGTTAATTCATCACACAGAGTTACATCTTTCCCTGCAAGAAGCCTTTCGCTAAGGCTGTTCTTGTGGAATTGGCAAAGGGATATTTGGAAGCCCTTAGAGGGCTATGTTGAAAAAGGAAATATCTTCCGTTCAAAACTGGAAAGAAGCTTTCTGAGAATCTGCTCTGTGTTCTGTTAATTCATCTCACAGAGTTACATCTTTCCCTTCAAGAAGCCTTTCGCTCAGGCTGTTCTTGTGGAATTGGCAAAGGGATTTTTGGAAGCCCATAGAGGGCTATGGTGAAAAAGGAAATATCTTCCGTTCAAAACTGGAAAGAAGCTTTTTGAGAAACTGCTCCGTGTGCTGTTAATTCATCTCACAGAGTTAATCTTTTCTTTCAACAAGCCTTTCGCTAAGGCTGTTCTTGTGTAATTGGCAAAGTGATATTTGGAAGCCCATAGAGGGCTACGGTGAAAAAGGAAATATCTTCCGTTCAAAACTGGAAAGAAGCTTCCTGAGAAACTGCTCTGTGTTCTGTTAATTCATCTCACAGAGTTACATCTTTCCCTTCAAGAAGCCTTTCGCTAAGGCTGTTCTTGTGGAATTGGCAAAGGGATATTTGGAAGCCCATAGAGGGCTATGCTGAAAAAGGAAATATCTTCCGTTCAATACCGGAAAGAAGCTTTCTGAGAAACTGCTCTGTGTTCTGTTAATTCATCTCACAGAGTTACATCTTTCCCTTCAAGAAGCCTTTCGCTAAGGCTGTTCTTGTGGAATTGGCAAAGTGATATTTGGAAGCCCATAGAGAGCTACGGTGAAAAAGGAAATATCTTCCGTTCAAAACTGGAAAGAAGCTTTCTGAGAAACTGCTCTGTGTTCTGTTAATTCACCTCACAGAGTTACATCTTTCCCTTCAAGAAGCCTTTCGCTAAGGCTGTTATTGTGGAATTGGCAAAGTGATATTTGGAAGCCCATAGAGGGCTACGGTGAAAAAGGAAATATCTTCCGTTCAAAACTGGAAAGAAGCTTCCTGAGAAACTGCTCTGTGTTCTCTTAATTCATCTCACAGGGTTAAATCTTTCCCTTCAAGAAGCCTTTCGCTAAGGCTGTTCTTGTGGAATTGGCAAAGTGATATTTGGAAGCCCATATAGGGCTATGGTGAAAAAGGAAATATCTTCCGTTGAAAACTGGAAAGAAGCTTTCTGAGAAACTGCTCTGTGTTCTGTTAATTCATCTCACAGAGTTACATCTTTCCCTTCAAGAAGCCTTTCGCTAAGGTTGTTCTTGTGGAATTGGCAAAGTGATATTTGGAAGCCCATAGAGGGCTATGGTGAAAAAGGAAATAACTTCCGTTCAAAACTGGAAAGAACCTTTCTGAGAAACTGCTCTGTGTTCTGTTTATTCATTTCACAGAGTTACATCCTTCCCTTCAAGAAGCCTTTCGCTAAGGCTGTTCTTGTGGAATTGGTAAAGTGATATTTGGAAGCCCATAGAAGGCTATGGGAAAAAGGAAATATCTTCCGTTCAAAACTGGAAAGAAGCTTTCTGAGAAACTGCTCTGTGTTCTGTAAATTCACCTGACAGAGTTACATCTTTCCCTTCAAGAAGCCTTTCGCTAAGGCTGTTATTGTGGAATTGGCAAAGTGATATTTGGAAGCCCATAGAGAGCTACGGTGAAAAAGGAAATATCTTCCGTTCAAAACTGGAAAGAAGCTTTCTGAGAAACTGCTCTGTGTTCTGTTAATTCATCGCACAGAGTTACATCTTTCCCTTCAAGAAGCCTTTCGCTCAGGCTGTTCTTGTGGAATTGGCAAAGGGATTTTTGGAAGCCCATAGAGGGCTATGGTGAAAAAGGAAATATCTTCCGTTCAAAACTGGAAAGAAGCTTTTTGAGAAACTGCTCCGTGTGCTGTTAATTCATCTCACAGAGTTAATCTTTTCTTTCAACAAGCCTTTCGCTAAGACTGTTCTTGTGTAATTGGCAAAGTGATATTTGGAAGCCCATAGAGGGCTACGGTGAAAAAGGAAATATCTTCCGTTCAAAACTGGAAAGAAGCTTCCTGAGAAACTGCTCTGTGTTCTGTTAATTCATCTCACAGAGTTACATCTTTCCCTTCAAGAAGCCTTTCGCTAAGGCTGTTCTTGTGGAATTGGGAAAGGGATATTTGGAAGCCCATAGAGGGCTATGGTGAAAAAGGAAGTACCTTTCGTTCAAAACCAGAAAGAAGCTTTCTGAGAAACTGCTCTGTGTTCTGTTAATTCATCTCACAGACTTACATCTTTCCCTTCAAGAAGCCTTTCGCTAAGGCTGTTCTTGTGGAGTTGGCAAAGGGATATTTGGAAGTCCATAGAGGGCTATGGTGAAAAAGGAAATCTCTTCCGTTAAAAACTGGAAAGAAGCTTTCTGAGAAACTGCTCTGTGTTCTCTAAATTCATCTCACAGAGTTACATCTTTCCCTTCAAGAAGCCTTTCGCTAAGGCTGTTCTTGTAGAATGGGCAAAGTGATATTTGGAAGCCCATAGAGAGCTACGGTGAAAAAGGAAATATCTTCCGTTGAAAACTGGAAAGAAGCTTTCTGAGAAACTGCTCTGTGTTCTGTTAATTCATCTCACAAAGTTACATCTTTCCCTTCAAGAAGCCTTTCGCTAAGGCTGTTCTTGTGGAATTGGCAAAGGGATATTTGGAAGCCCATAGAGGGCTATGCTGAAAAAGGAAATATCTTCCGTTCAATACCGGAAAGAAGCTTTCTGAGAAACTGCTCTGTGTTCTGTTAATTCATCTCACAGAGTTACATCTTTCCCTTCAAGAAGCCTTTCGCTAAGGCTGTTCTTGTGGAATTGGCAAAGTGATATTTGGAAGCCCATATAGGGCTATGGTGAAAAAGGAAATATCTTCCGTTGAAAACTGGAAAGAAGCTTTCTGAGAAACTGCTCTGTGTTCTGTTAATTCATCTCACAGAGTTACATCTTTCCCTTCAAGAAGCCTTTCGCTAAGGTTGTTCTTGTGGAATTGGCAAAGTGATATTTGGAAGCCCATAGAGGGCTATGGTGAAAAAGGAAATAACTTCCGTTCAAAACTGGAAAGAACCTTTCTGAGAAACTGCTCTGTGTTCTGTTTATTCATTTCACAGAGTTACATCCTTCCCTTCAAGAAGCCTTTCGCTAAGGCTGTTCTTGTGGAATTGGTAAAGTGATATTTGGAAGCCCATAGAAGGCTATGGGAAAAAGGAAATATCTTCCGTTCAAAACTGGAAAGAAGCTTTCTGAGAAACTGCTCTGTGTTCTGTAAATTCACCTGACAGAGTTACATCTTTCCCTTCAAGAAGCCTTTCGCTAAGGCTGTTATTGTGGAATTGGCAAAGTGATATTTGGAAGCCCATAGAGAGCTACGGTGAAAAAGGAAATATCTTCCGTTCAAAACTGGAAAGAAGCTTTCTGAGAAACTGCTCTGTGTTCTGTTAATTCATCGCACAGAGTTACATCTTTCCCTTCAAGAAGCCTTTCGCTAAGGCTGTTCTTGTGGAATTGGCAAAGGGATATTTTTAAGCCCTTAGAGGGCTATGGTGAAAAAGGAAATATCTTCCGTTCAAAACTGGAAAGAAGCTTTCTGAGAAACTGGTCTGTGTTCTGTTAATTCATCTTACAAAGTTACATCTTTCCTTTCAAGAAGCCTTTCGCTAAGGCTGTTCTTGTGGAATTGGCAAAGGGATATTTGGAAGCCCATAAAGGGCTATGGTGCAAAAGGAAATAACTTCCGTCCAAACTGGAAAGAACCTTTGTGAGAAACTTCTCTGTGTTCTGTTAATTCATGTCACAGAATTACATCCTTCCCTTCAAGAAGCCTTTCGCTAAGGCTGTTCTTGTGGAATTGGCAAAGTGATATTTGGAAGCCCACAGAGGGATATGGTGAAAAAGGAAATATCTTCCGTTGAAAACTGCAAAGAAGCTTTCTGAGAAACTGCTCTGTGTTCTGTTAATTCACCTCACAGAGTTACATCTTTCCCTTCAAGAAGCCTTTCGCTAAGGCTGTTCTTGTGGAATTGGCAAAGAGATATTTGGAAGCCTATAGAGGGCTAT
>JAKFHT010002083.1:0-20128 GCA_023783455.1 Erythrocebus patas
TCAAGAAGCCTTTCGCTAAGGCTGTTCTTGTGGAATTGGCAAAGGATATTTGGAAGCCCATAGAGGGCTATGGTGAAAAAGGAAATCTCTTCCGCTCAAAACTGGAAAGAAGCTTTCTGAGAAACTGCTCTGTGTTCTGTTAGTTCATCTCACGGAGTTACATCTTTCCCTTCAAGAAGCCTTTCGCTAAGACATTTCTTTTGGAATCGGCAAGTGATATTGGAAGCCCATAGAGGGCTATGGTGAAATAGAAATATCTTCCGCTTAAAACTGGAAAGAAGCTTTCTGAGAAACTGCTCTGTGTTCTGTTAAATCATCTCACAGAGTTACATCTTTCCTTCAAGAAGCCTTTCGCTAAGACTGTTCTTTTGGAATTGGCAAAGTGATATTTGAAGCCCATAGAGGGCTACGGTGAAAAAGGAAATATCTTCCGTTCAAAACTGGAAAGAACCTTTCTGAGAAACTGCTCTGTGTTCTGTTAATTCATCTCACAGAGTTACATCTTTCCTTTCAAGAAATCTTTCGCTAAGGCTGCTCTTGTGGAATTGGCAAGTGATATTTGGAAGCCCATAGAGGGCTATGGTGAAGAAGGAAATATCTTCCGCTCAAAACTGGAAAGAAGCTTTCTGAGAAACTGCTCCGTGTTCTGTGAATTCATCTCACAGAGTTACATCTTTCCTTCAAGAAACCTTTCGCTAAGGCTGTTCTTGTGGAATTGGCAAAGTGATATTTGGAAGCCCATAGAGGGCTACGGTGAAAAAGGAAATAACTTCCGCTCAAAACTGGAAAGAAGCTTTCTGAGAGACTGCTCTGTGTTCTGTTAATTCATCTCACAGAGTTAGATCTTTCCTTCAAGAAGCCCTTCGGTAAGGCTGTTCTTGTGGAATTGACAAAGGTATATTTTTTTAAGCCCATAGAGGGCTATGGTGAAAAAGGAAATAACTTGCATTCAAAACTGGAAAGAAGCTTTCTGGGAAACTGCTCTGTGTTCTGTAAATTCATCTCACAGAGTTACATCTTTCCTTCAAGTAGCTTTCGCTAAGGCTGCTCTTGTGGAATTGGCAAAGTGATATTTGGGAGCCCATAGAGGGCTATGGTGAAGAAGGAAATATCTTCCGTTCAAAACTGGAAAGAAGGTTTCTGAGAAACTGCTCCGTGTTCTGTGAATTCATCTCACAGAGTTATATCTTTCCTTCAAGAACCTTTCGCTAAGGCTCTTCTTGTGGAATTGGCAAAGTGATATTTGGAAGCCCATAGAGGGCTATGGTGAAAAGGAAATATCTGCTCAAAACTGGAAAGAAGCTTTCTGAGAGACTGCTCTGTGTGTTCTGTGAATTCATCTCACAGAGTTACATCTTTCCTCCAAGAAGTCTTTCGCTAAGGCTGTTCTTGTGGAATTGGCAAAGGGATATTTGGAAGCCCGTAAAGGGCTATGGTGAAAAGGAAATATCTTCCGTCAAACCTGGAAAGAAGCTTGAGAAACTGCTCTGTGTTCTGTGAATTCATCTCACAGAGTTACATCTTTCCTTCAAGAAGCCTTTCGCTAAGTCTTTTCTTGTGGAATTGGCAAAGTGATATTTGGAAGCCCATAGAGGGCTATGGTGAAAAGGTAATATCTTCCGACAAAACTGGAAAGAAGCTTTCTGAGAAACTGCTCTGTGTTCTGTTAATTCATCTCACAGAGTTACATCTTTCCCTTCAAGAAGCCTTTCGCTAAGGCTGTTCTTGTGGAATTGGCAAAGGGATATTTGGAAGTCCATAGAGGGCTCTGGTGAAAAAGGAAATATCTTCCGTTCAAAACTGGAGAGAAGCTTTCTGAGAAACTGCTCTGTGTTCTGTTAATTCAACTCACAGAGTTACATCTTTCCCTTCAAGAAACCTTTCGCTAAGGCTGTCCTTGTAGAATTAGCAAAGGGATATTTGGAAGCCCATAGAGGGCTACGGTGAAAATGGAAATATCTTCCGTTCAAAAGTGGAAAGAAACTTTCTGAGAAACTGCTCTGTGTTCTGTGAATTCATCTCTCAGAGTTACATCTTTCCCTTCAAGAAGCCTTTCGCTAAGGCTGTTCTTGTGGAATTGGCAAAGGTATATTTTTTTAAGCCCTTAGAGGGCTATGGTGAAAAAGGAAATAACTTCCGTTCAAAACTGGAAGGAAGCTTTCTGAGAAACTGCTCTGTGTTCTGTTAATTCATCTCACAGAGTTACATCTTTCCCTTCAAGAAGCCTTTCGCTAAGGCTGTTGTTGTGGAATTGGCGAAGGGATATTTGGAAGTCCATAGAGGGCTATGGTGAAAAAGGAAATATCTTCCGCTCAAAACTGGAAAGAAGCTTGAGAAACTGCTCTGTGTTCTGTTAATTCATCTCACAGAGTTACATCTTTCCTTCAAGAAGCCTTTCGCTAAGGCTGGTTTGTGAATTGGCAAAGGATATTTGGAAGCCCGAGGGCTATGGTGAAAAGGAAATATCTTCCGCTCAAAACTGGAAAGAAGCTCTGAGAAACTGCTCTGTGTTCTGTGAATTCATCTCACAGAGTTACATCTTTCCCTTCAAGAAGCCTTCGCCAAGGCTGTTCTTGTGGAATTGGCAAAGGGATATTTGGATGCCCATAGGGGCTATGGTGAAAAGGAAATATCTTCCGTTCAAAACTGGAAAGAAGCTTTCTGAGAAAGTGCTCTGTGTTCTGTTAATTCATCTCACAGATTTACATCTTTCCTTCCAGAAGCCTTCGCCAAGACATTTCTTTTGGAATCGCAAAGTGATATTTGGAAGCCCATAGAGGCTATGGTGAAATAGAAATATCTTCCGTTTAAAACTGGAAAGAAGCTTTCTGAGAAACTGCTCTGTGTTCTGTTAAATCATCTCACAGAGTTACATCTTTCCCTTCAAGAAGCCTTTCGCTAAGACTGTTCTTTTGGAATTGGCAAACTGATATTTGGAAGCCCATAGAGGGCTACGGTTAAAAGGAAATATCTTCCGTTCAAAACTGGAAAGAACCTTTCTGAGAAACTGCTCCGTGTTCTGTGAATTCATCTCACGGAGTTACATCTTTCCCTTCAAGAAACCTTTCGCTAAGGCTGTTCTTGTGGAATTGGCAAAGTGATATTTGGAAGCCCGTAGAGGGCTATGGTGAAAAAGGAAATATCTTCCGTTCAAAACTGGAAAGAAGCTTTCTGAGAGACTGTTTGTGTTCTGTGAATTCATTTCACAGAGTTTCATCTTTCCTTCAAGAAGCCTTTCGCTAAGGCTGTTCTTGTGGAATTGGCAAAGGATATTTGGAAACCCGTAGAGGGCTATGGTGAGAAAGGAAATATCTTCCGCTCAAAACTGGAAAGAAGCTTTCTGAGAAACTGCTCTGTGTTCTGTGAATTCATCTCACAGTTACATCTTTCCTTCAAGAAGCCTTCGCTAAGGCTGTTCTTGTGGAATTGGCAAAGTGATATTTGGAAGCCCGTAGAGGGCTATGGTGAAAAGGAAATATCTTCCGCTCAAAACTGAAAAGAAGCTTTCTGAGAAACTGCTCTGTGTTCTGTAAATTCATCTCACAGCCTTACATCTTTCCCTTCAAGAAGCCTTTCACAAGACTTTTCTTTTGAATTGGCAAAGTGATATTTGGAAGCCCATAGAGGGCTATGGTGAAATAGAAATATCTTCCGATTAAAACTGGAAAGAAGCTTTCTGAGAAACTGCTCTGTGTTCTGTTAATTCATCTCACAGAGTTACATCTTTCCCTTCAAGAAGCCTTTCGCTAAGACTGTTCTTTGAATTGGCAAAGTGATATTTGGAAGCCCATAGAGGGCTATGGTGAAAAGGAAATATCTTCCGTTCAAAACTGGAAAGAAGCTTTCTGAGAAACTGCTCTGTGTTCTGTTAATTCATCTCACAGAGTTACATCTTTCCTTCAAGAAGCCTTTCGCTAAGGCTGTTCTTGTGGAATTGCAAAGGATATTTGGAAGCCCATAGAGGCTATGGTGAAAAAGGAAATATCTTCCGTTCAAAACTGGAAAGAAACTTTCTGAGAAACTGCTCTGTGTTCTGTGAATTTATCTCACAGAGTTACATCTTTCCCTTCAAGAAGCCTTTCGCTAAGGCTGTTCTTGTGTAATTGGCAAAGTGATATTTGGAAGCCCATAGAGGGCTATGGTGAAAAAGGAAATATCTTCCGTTCAAAACTGGAAAGAAGCTTTCTGAGAAACTGCTCTGTGTTCTGTTAATTCATCTCACAGAGTTACATCTTTCCCTTCAAGAAGCCTTTCGCTAAGGCTGTTCTTGTGGAATTGGCAAAGGGATATTTGGACGCCCGTAAAGGGCTATGGTGAAAAAGGAAATAACTTCCGTTCAAAACTGGAAAGAAGCTTTCTGAGAACCTGCTCTGTGTTCTGTGAATGCATCTCACAGAGTCACATCTTCCCCTTCAAGAAGCCTTTCGCTGAGGCTGTTCTTGTGGAATTGGCAAAGGGATATTTGGAAGCCCATAGAGGCTATGGTGAAAAAGGAAATATCTTCCGTTCAAAACTGGAAAGAAGCTTTCTGAGAAACTGCTCTGTGTTCTGTTAATTCATCTCACAGAGTTACATCTTTCCCTTCAAGAAGCCTTTCGCTAAGGCTGTTCTTGTGGAATTGGCAAAGGGAAATTTTGAAGCCCATAGAGGGCTATGGTGAAAAAGGAACTATCTTCCGTTCAACACTGGAAAGAAGCTCTGAGAAACTGCTCTGTGTTCTGTGAATTCATCTCACAGAGTTACATCTTTCACTTCAAGAAGCATTTCGCTAAGGCTGTTCTTGTGGAATTGGGAAAGTGATATTTGGAAGCCCGTAGAGGGCTATGGTGAAAAAGGAAATATCTTCCGATCAAAACTGGAAAGAAGCTTTCTGAGAAACTGCTCTGTGTTCTGTTAATTCATCTCACAGACTTACATCTTTCCCTTCAAGAAGCCTTTCGCTAAGACTTTTCTTTTGGAATTGGCAAAGTGATATTTGGAAGCCCATAGAGGGCTATGGTGAAATAGAAATATCTTCCATTTAAAACTGGAAAGAAGCTTTCTGAGAAACTGCTCTGTGTTCTGTTAATTCATCTCACAGAATTACATCTTTCCCTTCAAGAAGCCTTTCGCTAAGACTGTTCTTTTGGAATTGGCAAAGTGATATTTGGAAGCCCATAGATGGCTATGGTGAAAAAGGAAATATCTTCCGTTCAAAACTGGAAAGAAGCTTTCTGAGAAACTGCACTGTGTTCTGTTAATTCATCTCACAGAGTTACATCTTTCCTTCAAGAAGCCTTTCGCTAAGGCTGTTCTTGTGAATTGGCAAAGGATATTTGGAAGCCCATAGAGGGCTATGGTGAAAAAGGAAATATCTTCCGTTAAAAACTGGAAAGAAGCTTTCTGAGAAACTGCTCTGTGTTCTGTGAATTCATCTCACAGAGTTACATCTTTCCCTTCAAGTAGCCTTTCGCTAAGGCTGTTCTTGTGTAATTGGCAAAGTGATATTTGGAAGCCCGTAGAGGGCTATGGTGAAAAAGGAAATATCTTCCGTTCAAAACTGGAAAGAAGCTTTCTGAGAAACTGCTCTGTGTTCTGTTAATTCATCTCAGAGACTTACATCTTTCCCTTCAAGAAGCCTTTCGCTCAGACTGTTCTTTTGGAATTGGCAAAGTGATATTTGGAAGCAAAAAGGAAATATCTTCCGTTCAAAACTGGAAAGAAGCTTTCTGAGAAACTGCTCTGTGTTCTGTGAATTCATCTCACAAAGTTACATCTTTCCCTTCAAGAAGCCTTTCGCTAAGGCTGTTCTTGTGGAATTGGCAAAGTGATATTTGGAAGCCCGTAGAGGGCTATGGTGAAAAAGGAAATATCTTCCGTTCAAAACTGGAAAGAAGCTTTCTGAGAAACTGCTCTGTGTTCTGTAAATTCATCTCACAGACTTACATCTTTCCCTTCAAGAAGCCTTTCGCTAAGACTTTTCTTTTGGAATTGGCAAAGTGATATTTGGAAGCCCTTAGAGGGCTATGGTGAAATAGAAATATCTTCCGATTAAAACTGGAAAGAAGCTTTCTGAGAAACTGCTCTGTGTTCTGTTAACTCATCTCACAGAGTTACATCTTTCCCTTCAAGAAGCCTTTCGCTAAGACTGTTCTTTTGGAATTTGCAAAGTGATATTTGGGAGCCCATAGAGGGCTATGGTGAAAAAGGAAATATCTTCCGTTCAAAACTGGAAAGAAGCTTTCTGAGAAACTGCTCTGTGTTCTGTTAATTCATCTCACAGAGTTACATCTTTCCCTTCAAGAAGCCTTTCGCTAAGGCTGTTCTTGTGGAATTGGCAAAGGGATATTTGGAAGCCCATAGAGGGGCTATGGTGAAAAAGAAATATCTTCCGTTCAAAACTGGAAAGAAGCTTTCTGAGAAACTGCTCTGTGTTCTGTGAATTTATCTCACAGAGTTACATCTTTCCTTCAAGAAGCCTTCGCTAAGGCTGTTCTTGTGTAATTGGCAAAGTGATATTTGGAAGCCCGTGAGGGCTATGGTGAAAAAGGAAATATCTTCCGCTCAAAACTGGAAAGAAGCTTTCTGAGAAACTGCTCTGTGTTCTGTTAATTCATCTCACAGAGTTACATCTTTCCTTCTCAAGAAGCCTTTCGCTAAGGCTGTTCTTGTGGAATTGGCAAAGGATATTTGGAAGCCCGTAAAGGGCTATGGTGAAAAAGGAAATAACTTCCGTTCAAAACTGGAAAGAAGCTTTCTGAGAACCTGCTCTGTGTTCTGTGAATGCATCTCACAGAGTCACATCTTTCCCTTCAAGAAGCCTTTCGCTGAGGCTGTTCTTGTGGAATTGGCAAAGGGATATTTGGAAGCCCATAGAGGGCTATGGTGAAAAAGGAAATATCTTCCGTTCAAAACTGGAAAGAAGCTTTCTGAGAAACTGCTCTGTGTTCTGTTAATTCATCTCACAGAGTTACATCTTTCCCTTCAAGAAGCCTTTCGCTAAGGCTGTTCTTGTGGAATTGGCAAAGGGAAATTTTGAAGCCCATAGAGGGCTATGGTGAAAAAGGAAATATCTTCCGTTCAAAACTGGAAAGAAGCTTTCTGAGAAACTGCTCTGTGTTCTGTTAATTCATCTCACAGAGTTACATCTTTCCCTTCAAGAAACCTTTCGCTAAGGCTGTTCTTGTGGAATTGGCAAAGGATATTTGGAAGCCCGTAGCGCTATGGTGAAAAGGAAATATCTTCCGTTCAAAACTGGAAAGAAGCTTTCTGAGAAACTTCTCTGTGTTCTGTTAATTCATCTCACAGAGTTACATCTTTCCCTTCAAGAAGCCTTTCGCTAAGGCTGTTCTTGTGGAATTGGCAAAGTGATATTGGGAAGCCCATAGAGGGCTATGGTGAAAAAGAAAATATCTTCCGTTCAAAACTGGAAAGAAGCTTTCTGAGAAACTGCTCTGTGTTCTGTCAATTCATCTCACAGAGTTACATCTTTCGCTTCAGGAAGCCTTTCGCTAAAATTGTTCTTTTAGAATTGGCAAAGTGATATTTGGAAGCCCATAGAGGGCTATGGTGAAAAAGGAAATATCTTCCGTTCAAAACTGGAAAGAAGCTTTCAGAGAAACTGCTCTGTGTTCTGTTAATTCATCTCACAGAGTTACATCTTTCCCTTCAAGAATCCTTTCGCTAAGGCTATTCTTGTGGAATTGGCAATGTGATATTTGGAAGCCCATAGAGGGCTATGGTGGAAAAGGAAATATCTTCCGTTCAAAACTGGAAAGACGCTTTCTGAGAAACTGCTCTGTGTTCTGTTAATTCATCTCACAGAGTTACATCTTTCCCTTCAGGAAGCCTTTCGCTACGGCTGTTCTTGTGGAATTGGCAAAGGAATATTTGGAAGCCCATAGAGGGCTATGGTGAAAAAGGAAGTATCTTCCGTTCAAAACTGGAAAGAAGCTTTCTGAGAAACTGCTCTGTGTTCTGTTAATTCATCTCACAGAGTTACATCTTTCCCTTCAAGAAGCCTTTCGCTAAGGATGTTCTTGTGGAATTGGCAAAGGGATATTTGGAAGCCTATAGAGGGCTATAGTGAAAAAGGAAATATCTTCCGTTCAAAACTGGAAAGAAGCTTTCTGAGAAACTTCTCTGTGTTCTGTTAATTCATCTCACAGAGTTACATCTTTCCCTTCAAGAAGCCTTTCGCTAAGGCTGTTCTTGTGGAATTGGCAAAGGGATATTTGGAAGCCCCTAGAGGGCTATGGTGAAAAAGGAAATATCTTCCGTTCAAAACTGGAAAGAAGCTTTCTGAGAAACTGCTCTGTGTTCTGTTAATTCATCTCACAGAGTTACATCATTCCCTTCAAGAAGCCTTTCACTAAGGCTGTTCTTGTGGAACTGGCAAAGGGATATTTGGAAGCCCATAGAGGGCTATGGTGAAAAAGGAAATATCTTACGTTCAAAACTGAAAAGAAGCTTTCAGTGAAACTGCTCTGTGTTCTGTTAATTCATCTCACAGAGTTACATCTTTCCCTTCAAGAAGCCTTTCGCTAAGGCTGTTCTTCTGGAATTGGCAAAGGGATATTTGGAAGCCCATAGAGGGCTATGGTGAAAAAGGAAATAACTTCCGTTCAAAACTGGAAAGAAGCTTTCTGAGAAACTGCTCTGTGTTCTGTTAATTCATCTCACAGAGTTACATCTTTCCCTTCAAAAAGCCTTCCTCGCTAAGGCTGTTCTTGTGGAATTGGCAAAGGATATTTGGAAGCCCATAGAGGGCTATGGTGAAAAAGGAAATATCTTCGTTCAAAACAGGAAAGAAGCTTTCTGAGAAACTGCTCTGTGTTCTGTTAATTCATCTCACAGAGTTACATCTTTCCCTTCAAAAGCCTTTCGCTAAGGCTGTTCTTGTGGAATTGGCAAGGATATTTGGAAGCCCATAGAGGGCTATGGTGAAACAGGAAATATCTTCCGTTCAAAACTGGAAAGAAGCTTTCTGAGAAACTGCTCTGTGTTCTGTTAATTCATCTCACAGAGTTACATCTTTCCCTTCAAGAAGCCTTTCGCTAAGGCTGTTCTTGTGGAATTGGCAAAGTGATATTTGGAAGCCCATAGAATGGTGAAAAAGGAAATATCTTCCGTTCAAACCTGGAAAGAAGCTTTCTGAGAAACTGCTCTGTGTTCTGTTAATTCATCTCACAGAGTTACATCTTTCCCTTCAGGAAGCCTTTCGCTAAGGCTGTTCTTTTGGAATTGGCAAAGTGATATTTGGAAGCCCTTAGAGGGCTCTGGTGTAAAAGGAAATATCTTCCGTTCAAAACTGGAAAGAAGCTTTCTGAGAAACTGCTCTGTGTTCTGTTAATTCATCTCACAGAGTTACATCTTTCCCTTCAAGAAGCCTTTCGCTAAGGCTGTTCTTGTGGAATTGGCAAAGGGATATTTGGAAGCCCATAGAGGGCTATGGTGAAAAAGGAAATCTCTTCCGTTCAAAACTGGAAAGAAGCTTTCTGAGAAACTGCTCTGTGTTCTGTTAGTTCATCTCACGGAGTTACATCTTTCCCTTCAAGAAGCCTTTCGCTAAGACATTTCTTTTGGAATCGGCAAAGTGATATTTGGAAGCCCATAGAGGGCTATGGTGAAATAGAAATATCTTCCGTTTAAAACTGGAAAGAAGCTTTCTGAGAAACTGCTCTGTGTTCTGTTAAATCATCTCACAGAGTTACATCTTTCCCTTCAAGAAGCCTTTCGCTCAGACTGTTCTTTTGGAATTGGCAAAGTGATATTTGGAAGCCCATAGAGGGCTACGGTGAAAAAGGAAATATCTTCCGTTCAAAACTGGAAAGAACCTTTCTGAGAAACTGCTCTGTGTTCTGTTAATTCATCTCACAGAGTTACATCTTTCCTTTCAAGAAATCTTTCGCTAAGGCTGCTCTTGTGGAATTGGCAAAGTGATATTTGGAAGCCCATAGAGGGCTATGGTGAAGAAGGAAATATCTTCCGTTCAAAACTGGAAAGAAGCTTTCTGAGAAACTGCTCCGTGTTCTGTGAATTCATCTCACAGAGTTACATCTTTCCCTTCAAGAAACCTTTCGCTAAGGCTGTTCTTGTGGAATTGGCAAAGTGATATTTGGAAGCCCATAGAGGGCTATGGTGAAAAAGGAAATAACTTCCGTTCAAAACTGGAAAGAAGCTTTCTGAGAGACTGCTCTGTGTTCTGTTAATTCATCTCACAGAGTTAGATCTTTCCCTTCAAGAAGCCCTTCGGTAAGGCTGTTCTTGTGGAATTGACAAAGGTATATTTTTTTAAGCCCATAGAGGGCTATGGTGAAAAAGGAAATAACTTCCGTTCAAAACTGGAAAGAAGCTTTCTGGGAAACTGCTCTGTGTTCTGTTAATTCATCTCACAGAGTTACATCTTTCCCTTCAAGTAGCCTTTCGCTAAGGCTGCTCTTGTGGAATTGGCAAAGTGATATTTGGGAGCCCATAGAGGGCTATGGTGAAGAAGGAAATATCTTCCGTTCAAAACTGGAAAGAAGGTTTCTGAGAAACTGCTCCGTGTTCTGTGAATTCATCTCACAGAGTTATATCTTTCCCTTCAAGAACCTTTCGCTAAGGCTGTTCTTGTGGAATTGGCAAAGTGATATTTGGAAGCCCATAGAGGGCTATGGTGAAAAAGGAAATATCTTCCGTTCAAAACTGGAAAGAAGCTTTCTGAGAGACTGCTCTGTGTTCTGTGAATTCATCTCACAGAGTTACATCTTTCCCTCCAAGAAGTCTTTCGCTAAGGCTGTTCTTGTGGAATTGGCAAAGGGATATTTGGAAGCCCGTAAAGGGCTATGGTGAAAAAGGAAATATCTTCCGTTCAAATCTGGAAAGAAGCTTTCTGAGAAACTGCTCTGTGTTCTGTGAATTCATCTCACAGAGTTACATCTTTCCCTTCAAGAAGCCTTTCGCTAAGTCTTTTCTTGTGGAATTGGCAAAGTGATATTTGGAAGCCCATAGAGGGCTATGGTGAAAAAGGTAATATCTTCCGTACAAAACTGGAAAGAAGCTTTCTGAGAAACTGCTCTGTGTTCTGTTAATTCATCTCACAGAGTTACATCTTTCCCTTCAAGAAGCCTTTCGCTAAGGCTGTTCTTGTGGAATTGGCAAAGGGATATTTGGAAGTCCATAGAGGGCTCTGGTGAAAAAGGAAATATCTTCCGTTCAAAACTGGAAAGAAGCTTTCTGAGAAACTGCTCTGTGTTCTGTTAATTCAACTCACAGAGTTACATCTTTCCCTTCAAGAAACCTTTCGCTAAGGCTGTTCTTGTAGAATTAGCAAAGGGATATTTGGAAGCCCATAGAGACTACGGTGAAAATGGAAATATCTTCCGTTCAAAAGTGGAAAGAAACTTTCTAGAAACTGCTCTGTGTTCTGTGAATTCATCTCTCAGAGTTACGTCTTTCCTTCACAGCCTTTCATCAGGCTGTTCTTATGGAATTGGCAAAGTATATTTTTAAGCCCTTAGAGGCTATGTTGAAAAAGGAAATAACTTCCGTTCAAAACTGGAAGAAGCTTTCTGAGAAACTGCTCTGTGTTCTGTTAATTCATCTCACAGAGTTACATCTTTCCCTTCAAGAAGCCTTTCTAAGGCTGTTGTTGTGGAATTGGCGAAGGATATTTGGAAGTCCATAGAGGGCTATGGTGAAAAAGGAAATATCTTCCGTTCAAAACTGGAAAGAAGCTTTCTGAGAAACTGCTCTGTGTTCTGTTAATTCATCTCACAGAGTTACATCTTTCCTTCAGAAGCCTTTGCTAAGGCTGGTTTGTGGAATTAACAAGGATATTTGGAAGCCCGTAGAGGGCTATGGTGAAAAAGGAAATATCTTCCGTTCAAAACTGGAAAGAAGCTCTGAGAAACTGCTCTGTGTTCTGTGAATTCATCTCACAGAGTTACATCTTTCCCTTCAAGAAGCCTTTCGCTAAGGCTGTTCTTGTGGAATTGGCAAAGGGATATTTGGATGCCCATAGGGGGCTATGGTGAAAAAGGAAATATCTTCCGTTCAAAACTGGAAAGAAGCTTTCTGAGAAACTGCTCTGTGTTCTGTTAATTCATCTCACAGATTTACATCTTTCCCTTCCAGAAGCCTTTCGCTAAGACATTTCTTTTGGAATCGGCAAAGTGATATTTGGAAGCCCATAGAGGGCTATGGTGAAAATATCTTCCGTTTAAAACTGGAAAAAGCTTTCTGAGAAACTGCTCTGTGTTCTGTTAAATCATCTCACAGAGTTACATCTTTCCCTTCAAGAAGCCTTTCGCTAAGACTGTTCTTTTGGAATTGGCAAACTGATATTTGGAAGCCCATAGAGGGCTACGGTTAAAAAGGAAATATCTTCCGTTCAAAACTGGAAAGAACCTTTCTGAGAAACTGCTCCGTGTTCTGTGAATTCATCTCACGGAGTTACATCTTTCCCTTCAAGAAACCTTTCGCTAAGGCTGTTCTTGTGGAATTGGCAAAGTGATATTTGGAAGCCCGTAGAGGGCTATGGTGAAAAAGGAAATATCTTCCGTTCAAAACTGGAAAGAAGCTTTCTGAGAGACTGCTCTGTGTTCTGTGAATTCATTTCACAGAGTTTCATCTTTCCCTTCAAGAAGCCTTTCGCTAAGGCTGTTCTTGTGGAATTGGCAAAAGGATATTTGGAAACCCGTAAAGGGCTATGGTGAGAAAGGAAATATCTTCCGTTCAAAACTGGAAAGAAGCTTTCTGAGAAACTGCTCTGTGTTCTGTTAATTCATCTCACAGGTTACATCTTTCCTTCAAGAAGCCTTTCGCTAAGGCTGTTCTTGTGGAATTAGCAAAGGATATTTGGAAGTCCATAGAGGGCTATGGTGAAAAAGGAAATATCTTCCGTTCAAAACTGGAAAGAAGCTTTCTGAGAAACTGCTCTGTGTTCTGTTAATTCATCTCACACAGTTACATCTTTCCCTTCAAGAAGCCTTTCGCTAAGGCTGTTCTTGTGGAATTGGCAAAGGGATATTTGGAAGTCCATAGAGGGCTATGGTGAAAAAGGAAATATCTTCCGTTCAAAACTGGAAAGAAGCTTTCTGAGAAACTGCTCTGTGTTCTGTTAATTCATCTCACACAGTTACATCTTTCCTTCCAGAAGCCTTCGCTAAGGCTGTTCTTGTGTAATTGGCAAAGTGATATTTGGAAGCCCATAGTGGGGCTACCGTGAAAAGGAAATATCTTCCGCTCAAAACTGGAAAGAAGCTTGAGAAACTGCTCTGTGTTCTGTTAATTCATCTCACAGAGTTACATCTTTCCTTCAAGAAGCCTTTGCTAAGGCTGTTCTTTGTAATTGGCAAAGGATATTTGGAAGCCCATAGAGGGGCTATGGTGAAAAGGAAATATCTTCCGCTCAAAACTGGAAAGAAGCTTTCTGAGAAACTGCTCTGTGTTCTGTTAATTCATCTCACAGAGTTACATCTTTAACTTCAAGAAGCCTTCGCCACGGCTGTTCTTGCGTAATTAGCAAAGTGATATTTGGAAGCCCGAGAGGCTATGGTGAAAAGGAAATATCTTCCATTCAAAACTGGAAAGAAGCTTGAGAAACTGCTCTGTGTTCTGTTAATTCATCTCACAGAGTTACATCTTTCCTTCACAGCCTTTCGCTAAGGCTGTTCTTGTGGAATTGGCAAAGGATAATTGGAAGCCCATAGAGAGGCTATGGTGAAAAAGGAAATACCTTCCGTTCAAAACTGGAAAGAAGCTTTCTGAGAAACTGCTCTGTGGTCTGTCAATTCATCTCACAGAGTTACATCTTTGCCTTCAGAAGCCTTTCGCTAAGGCTGTTCTTGTGGAATTGGCAAAGGGATATTTGGAAGCCTCGTAAGGGCTATGGTGAAAAGGAAATATCTTCCGTTGAAAACTGGAAAGATGCTTTCTGAGAAACTGCTCTGTGTTCTGTTAATTCATCTCACAGAGTTACATCTTTCCCTGCAAGAAGCCTTTCGCTAAGGCTGTTCTTGTGGAATTGGCAAAGGGATATTTGGAAGCCCATAAGGGCTATGGTGAAAAAGGAAATATCTTCCGTTGAAAACTGGAAAGATGCTTTCTGAGAAACTGCTCTGTGTTCTGTTAATTCATCTCACAGAGTTACATCTTTCCTGCAAGAAGCCTTTCGCTAAGGCTGTTCTTGTGGAATTGGCAAAGGGATATTTGGAAGCCCATAGAGGGGCTATGGTGAAAAAGGAAATATCTTCCGTTCAAAACTGGAAAGAAACTTTCTGAGAAACTGCTGTGTGTTCTGTTAATTCATCTCACAGAGTTACATCTTTCCCTTCAAGAAGCCTTTCGCTAAGACTGTTCTTTTGGAATTGGCAAAGTGATATTTGGAAGCCCGTAGAGGGCTATGGTGTAAAAGGAAATATCTTCCGTTCAAAACTGGAAAGAAGCTTTCTGAGAAACTGCTCTGTGTTCTGTTAATTCATCTCACAGAGTTACATCTTTCACTTTAAGAAGCCTTTCGCTAATGCTGTTCTTTTGGAATTGGCAAAGTGATATTTGGAAGCCCATAGAGGGCTATGGTGAAAAACGAAGTACCTTCCGTTCAAAACTGGAAAGAAGCTTTCTGAGAAACTGCTCTGTGTTCTGTTAATTCGTCTCACAGAGTTACATCATTCCCTTCAAGAAGCCTTTCGCTAAGGCTGTTCTTGTGGAATTGGCAAAGGAAAATTTTTTTAAGCCCATAGAGGGCTATGGTGAAAAAGGAAATATCTTCCGTTCAACACTGGAAAGAAGCTCTGAGAAACTGCTCTGTGTTCTGTGAATTCATCTCACAGAGTTACATCTTTCCCTTCAAGAAGCCTTTCGCTAAGGCTGTTCTTGTGGAATTGGCAAAGTGATATTTGGAAGCCCGTAGAGGGCTATGGTGAAAAACGAAATATCTTCCGATCAAAAGGAAAGAAGCTTTCTGAGAAACTGCTCTGTGTTCTGTTAATTCATCTCACAGACTTACATCTTTCCCTTCAAGAAGCCTTTCGCTAAGGCTGTTCTTGTGGAATTAGCAAAGGGATATTTGGAAGCCCATAGAGGGCTATGGTGAAAAGGAAATATCTTCCGTTCAAAACTGGAAAGAAGCTTTCTGAGAAACTGCTCTGTGTTCTGTGAATTCATCTCACAGAGTTACATCTTTCCTTCAAGTAGCCTTTCGCTAAGGCTGTTCTTGTGTAATTAGAAGTGATATTTGGAAGCCCGTAGAGGGCTATGGTGAAAAAAATATCTTCCGTTCAAAACTGAAAAGAAGCTTTCTGAGAAACTGCTCTGTGTTCTGTAAATTCATCTCACAGCCTTACATCTTTCCCTTCAAGAAGCCTTTCGCTCAGACTGTTCTTTTGGAATTGGCAAAGTGATATTTGGAAGCCCATAGAGGGCTATGGTGAAATAGAAATATCTTCCGATTAAAACTGGAAAGAAGCTTTCTGAGAAACTGCTCTGTGTTCTGTTAATTCATCTCACAGAGTTACATCTTTCCCTTCAAGAAGCCTTTCGCTAAGACTGTTCTTTTGGAATTGGCAAAGTGATATTTGGAAGCCCATAGAGGGCTATGGTGAAAAAGGAAATATCTTCCGTTCAAAACTGGAAAGAAGCTTTCTGAGAAACTGCTCTGTGTTCTGTTAATTCATCTCACAGAGTTACATCTTTCCCTTCAAGAAGCCTTTCGCTAAGGCTGTTCTTGTGGAATTGGCAAAGGATATTTGGAAGCCCATAGAGGGCTATGGTGAAAAAGGAAATATCTTCCGTTCAAAACTGGAAAGAAACTTTCTGAGAAACTGCTCTGTGTTCTGTGAATTTATCTCACAGAGTTACATCTTTCCCTTCAAGAAGCCTTTCGCTAAGGCTGTTCTTGTGTAATTGGCAAAGTGATATTTGGAAGCCCGTAGAGGGCTATGGTGAAAAAGGAAATATCTTCTGTTCAAAACTGGAAAGAAGCTTTCTGAGAAACTGCTCTGTGTTCTGTTAATTCATCTCACAGAGTTACATCTTTCCCTTCAAGAAGCCTTTCGCTAAGGCTGTTCTTGTGGAATTGGCAAAGGATATTTGGGCCCGTAGGGGCTATGGTGAAAAAAGGAATAACTTCCGTTCAAAACTGGAAAGAAGCTTTCTGAGAACCTGCTCTGTGTTCTGTGAATGCATCTCACAGAGTCACATCTTCCCCTTCAAGAAGACTTTCGCTGAGGCTGTTCTTGTGGAATTGGCAAAGGGATATTTGGAAGCCCATAGAGGACTATGGTGAAAAAGGAAATATCTTCCGTTCAAAACTGGAAAGAAGCTTTCTGAGAAACTGCTCTGTGTTCTGTTAATTCATCTCACAGAGTTACATCTTTCCTTCAAAAGCCTTTCGCTAAGGCTGTTCTTGTGGAATTGGCAAAGGAAATTTTGAAGCCCATAGAGGGCTATGGTGAAAAAGGAAATATCTTCCGTTCAAAACCGGAAAGAAGCTTTCTGAGAAACTGCTCTGTGTTCTGTTAATTCATCTCCACAGAGTTACATCTTTCCCTTCAAGAAACCTTTCGCTAAGGCTGTTCTTGTGGAATTGGCAAAGGATATTTGGAAGCCCGTAAGCGCTATGGTGAAAAGGAAATATCTTCCGTTCAAAACTGGAAAGAAGCTTTCTGAGAAACTTCTCTGTGTTCTGTTAATTCATCTCACAGAGTTACATCTTTCCTTCAAGAAGCCTTTCGCTAAGGCTGTTCTTGTGGAATTGGCAAAGGATATTTGGAAGCCCGTAGGCGCTATGGTGAAAAAGGAAATATCTTCCGTTCAAAACTGGAAAGAAGCTTTCTGAGAAACTGCTCTGTGTTCTGTTAATTCATCTCACAGAGTTACATCTTTCCCTTCAAAGCCTTTCGCTAAGGCTGTTCTTGTGGAATTGGCAAAGTGATATTTGGAAGCCCAGAGGGCTATGGTGAAAAAGAAAATATCTTCCGTTCAAAACTGGAAAGAAGCTTTCTGAGAAACTGCTCTGTGTTCTGTCAATTCATCTCACAGAGTTACATCTTTCCTTCAGGAAGCCTTTACGCTAAAATTATTCTTTAGAATTGGCAAAGTGATATTTGGAAGCCCAGAGGGCTATGGTGAAAAAGGAAATATCTTCCGTTCAAAACTGGAAAGAAGCCTTCTGAGAAACTGCTCTGTGTTCTGTTAGTTCATCTCACAGAGTTACATCTTTCCCTTCAAGAAGCCTTTCGCTAAGGCTGTTCTTGTGGAATTAGCAAAGGATATTTGGAAGCCCATAGAGGCTATGGTGAAAAGGAAGTATCTTCCGTTCAAAACTGGAAAGAAGCTTTCTGAGAAACTGCTCTGTGTTCTGTTAATTCATCTCACAGAGTTACATCTTTCCCTTCAAGAAGCCTTTCGCTAAGGCTGTTCTTGTGGAATTGGCAAGGGATATTTGGAAGCCCTAGAGGGCAATGGTGAAAAAATATCTTCCGTTCAAAACTGGAAAGAAGCTTTCTGAGAAACTGCTCTGTGTTCTGTTAATTCATCTCACAGAGTTACATCATTCCATTCAAAGCCTTTCACTAAGGCTGTTCTTGTGGAACTGGCAAAGGATATTTGGAAGCCCATAGAGGGCTATGGTGAAAAAGGAAATATCTTACGTTCAAAACTGAAAAGCTTTCAGTGAAACTGCTCTGTGTTCTGTTAATTCATCTCACAGAGTTACATCTTTCCTTCAAAGCCTTTCGCTAAGGCTGTTCTTCTGGAATTAGCAGGATATTTGGAAGCCCATAGAGGCTATGGTGAAAAATATCTTCCGTTCAAAACTGGAAAGAAGCTTTCTGAGAAACTGCTCTGTGTTCTGTTAATTCATCTCACAGAGTTACATCTTTCCCTTCAAGCCTTCGCTAAGGCTGTTCTTGTGGAATTGGCAAAGGGATATTTGGAAGCCCATAGAGGGCTATGGTGAAAAAGGAAATATCTTTCGTTCAAAACAGGAAAGAAGCTTTCTGAGAAACTGCTCTGTGTTCTGTTAATTCATCTCACAGAGTTACATCTTTCCCTTCAAGAAGCCTTTACATAAGGCTGTTCTTGTGGAATTGGCAAAGGGATATTTGGAAGCCCATAGAGGGCTATGGTGAAACAGGAAATATCTTCCGTTCAAAACTGGAAAGAAGCTTTCTGAGAAACTGCTCTGTGTTCTGTTAATTCATCTCACAGAGTTACATCTTTCCCTTCAAGAAGCCTTTCGCTAAGGCTGTTCTTGTGGAATTGGCAAAGTGATATTTGGAAGCCCATAGAATGGTGAAAAAGGAAATATCTTCCGTTCAAACCTGGAAAGAAGCTTTCTGAGAAACTGCTCTGTGTTCTGTTAATTCATCTCACAGAGTTACATCTTTCCCTTCAGGAAGCCTTTCGCTAAACTGTTCTTTGGAATTGGCAAAGTGATATTTGGAAGCCCTTAGAGGGCTCTGGTGTAAAAGGAAATATCTTCCGTTCAAGACTGGAAAGAAGCTTTCTGAGAAACCGCTCTGTGTTCTGTTAATTCATCTCACAGAGTTACATCTTTCCCTTCAAGAAGCCTTTCGCTAAGGCTGTTCTTGTGGAATTGGCAAAGGGATATTTGGAAGCCCATAGAGGGCTATGGTGAAAAAGGAAATCTCTTCCGTTCAAAACTGGAAAGAAGCTTTCTGAGAAACTGCTCTGTGTTCTGTTAGTTCATCTCACGGAGTTACATCTTTCCCTTCAAGAAGCCTTTCGCTAAGATATTTCTTTTGGAATCGGCAAAGTGATATTTGGAAGCCCATAGAGGGCTATGGTGAAATAAATATCTTCCGTTTAAAACTGGAAAGAAGCTTTCTGAGAAACTGCTCTGTGTTCTGTTAAATCATCTCACAGAGTTACATCTTTCCTTCAAGCCTTTCGCTAAGACTGTTCTTTGGAATTGGCAAGTGATATTTGGAAGCCCATAGAGGGCTATGGTGAAAAGGAAATATCTTCCGTTCAAAACTGGAAGAAGAACCTTTCTGAGAAACTGCTCTGTGTTCTGTTAATTCATCTCACAGAGTTACATCTTTCCCTTCAAGAAGCCTTTCGCTAAGGCTGTTCTTGTGGAATTAGCAAAGGGATATTTGGAAGCCCATAGAGGCTATGGTGAAAAAGGAAATATCTTACGTTCAAAAGTGGAAAGAAGCTTTCTGAGACTCTGCTCTGTGTTCTGTTAATTCATCTCACAGAGTTTAACCTGTGAGATGAATCCACACATCACAAAGCAGTTTCGTGGATAGATTCTTCCTAGTTTTTATTTGGAGATATTCAATTTTCCCCCTTAGACCTCAATGGACTCCCAAATGTCCCTTTGCAGATTCTGTAAAAAGAGTGTTTCCAACCTGCTGAATCAAAAGAAAGGTTTAACTCTGTTAAATGAATCCACACATTATAAAGAAGTTTCCTGGAGAGATTCTTTCCAGTGTTTATCTTAGGGTACTTAGTTTTTCTCCATTGGCCTCTAAATATCCATTTACCAATTCTGCAAAAAGACTGTTTCCAACCTGCTTAATCAAAGGAAGATTTAACTCTGTGAGATGAATCTACACATCACAAAGAAGTTTTACAGATAGCTTCTTTCTAGTTTTTATCTGGGGATATTCAGTTTTTCCTCATAGGTCTCAAAAGTCTCCCAAATGTCCGTTGGCAGATTCTCCAAAAAGAGTGTTCCCAATCTGGTGGATCAAAAGAAAGGTTTAACTCTGTGAGATTAATCCACACAGCACAAAATAGTTTCACAGATAATATCTTTCTAGTTTTTATCTGGGGATATTCGGGGTTTTCTTCTACATCTCAATGGCCTTCCAAATATCACTTTCCAGATTCCCCAGTTATTGAGTTTCAAACCTGCTGACTCAAAAGAAAGATTTACCTCTGTGTGATCAATCCACACATCACACGGCAGTTTCTAGTTTTTATCTGGGGATATTCAGTTTTTCCCACAGGTGTCAATGGATTCCCAAATGTCCCTTCGCAGAATCAATTAATAAAAAAGTGTTTCCAACCTACAAAATCAAAAGAAAATTTAATTCTGTGAGATTAATCCACACATCACAAAGCACTTAAACAGATAGATTCTTTCAAGTTTTTATCTGGGAATATTTGTTTTCCAAGAGGCCTCAAACTA
>JAKFHT010002084.1:0-20123 GCA_023783455.1 Erythrocebus patas
AAAAGGAAATACCTTCAATTGAAAACTAGAAAGAAGCTTTCTGAGAAGCTGCTTTGTGTTCTGTTAATTCATCTCAGAGTGTTACAGCTTTCCCCTCAAGAAGCCTGTCGCTAAGACTGTTCTTGTGGAACTTCCAAAGTGATATTTGGAAGCCCTTAGAGGGCTATGCTGAAAAAGGATTATCTTCCGTTAAAAACCGGAAAGAAGATTTCTGAGAAACTTCTTTGTGTTCTGTTAATTCATCTCACAGAGTTACAGCTTTCATCTCAAGAAGCCTTTTACTAAGACTGTTCTTGTGAAATTTGCAAAGTGATAGTTGGAATCTAATATAGGGCTACGGTGAAAAAGGAAATATCTTCCGTTAAAAACTGAAAAGAAGTTTTCTGAGAAACTGCTTTGTGTTCTGTTATTTCAACTCACAGAGTTACAGCTTTCCCCTCAAGAAGCCTTTCGCTAAGAATGTTCTTGTGAAATTTGCAAAGTGATATTTGGAAGCCCCTAGAGGGCAAAGGTGAAAATGGAAATATCCTAACTTTAAAAAAGAAAAGAAGCTTTCTGAGAAACCGTTTTTCGTTTTCTTAGTTCTTCTCACAGATTTACAGATTTCCACTCAAGAAGCCGTTCACTAAGACTGTTCTTGTGAAATTTGCAAAGTGATATTTGGAAGCCCGTAGAGGGCTATGGTGAAAAAGGAAGTATCTTCCGTTAAAAACTGGAAAGAAGATTTCCGAGAAACTGCATTGTGTTCTGTTAATTTATCTCACACAGTCACAGCTTTCCCCTCAAGAAGCCTTTCGCAAAGACTGTTCTTGTGGAATTTCTAAGTGATATTTGGAGGCCCATAGAGGGCTACGGTGAAAAAGTAAATATATTCTGTTAAAAACTGGAAAGAAGGTTTCTGAGGAACTGCTTTGAGATCTGTTAATTCATCTCACATAGTTCAGCTTTTCCCTCAAGAAGACTTTCGATAAGTCTGTTTTTGTGGAATTTGCAAAGTGATATTTGGAAGCCCATGGAGGGCTATGGTGAAAAAGGAAATATCTTCAGTTAAAAATTGGAAAGAAGTTTTCTGAGAAACTGCTTTGTGTTCTGTTAATTTATCTCACAGAGTTACAGCTTTCGCCTCAAGAAATCTTTTGCTAAGACTGTTCTTGTGGCATTTCCAAAGTGATATTTGGAAGCCCATACAGGGCTATGGTGAAAAAAGAAATATCTTCCGTTAAAAACGGGAAAGACTCTTTCTGCGAAACTGTTTTCTGTTCTGTTAATTCATCTCAGAGAGTTACAGCTTTCCCCTCCAGAAACCTTTCGCTAAGACTGTTGTTTTGGAATTTGCAAAGTGATATTTCGAAGCCCATTCAGGGCTACGGTGAAAAAGGAAATATCCTAAGATAAAAACTGAAAAGAAGCTTTCATAGAAACCGCTTTGTGTTCTGTTAATTCATCTCACACAGTTACAGCTTCCCCTTCCAGAAGCCTTTCGCTAAGACTCTTCCTGTGGAATTTGCAAAGTGATATTTGGAAGCTCATAGACGGCTATGATGAAAAAGGAAATATCTTCAGTTAAAAACTGAAAAGAAGCTTTCTGAGAAACTGCCGTGTGTTCTGTTAATTATGCATCTGACCGAGTTACAGCTTTCCCCACAAGAAGCCTTCGCTAAGAATGTTCTTGTGGGATATTCAAAGTCATATTTGGAAGCCCATAGAGGGCTATGGTGAAAAAGGAAATTACTTCAATTAAAAACTGAAAAGAAGCTTTCTGAGAACCTGCTTTGTGTTCTGTTAATTCATCTAACAGAGTTACAGCTTTCCCCTCCAGAAGACTTTCGCTAAGACTGTTCTTGTGGAATTTGCAAGGTGATATTTGGAAGCCCATAGATTGCTATGGTGAAAAAGGAAATTTCTTCCGTTAAATTCTGGAAAGGAGCTTTCTGAGAAACTGCCGTGTGTTCTGTTAATACATCTCACCAAGTTACAGCTTTCCCCTCAAGAAGCCTTTCGCTAAGACTGTTCTTGTGGGATTTGCAAAGTGATATTTGGAAGTCCATACAGGGCTTTGGTGAGAAAGGAAATATCCTAAGCTAAAAACTGAAAAGAAGCTTTCTGAGAACCTGCTTTGTGTTCTGTTAATTCATCTTACAGAGTAACAGCTTTACCCTCAAGAACCCTTTAGCTAAGAATGTTCTTGTGGATTTTGCAAAGTGAAATTTGAAGACCATAGAGGGTATGGAGAAAAGCAATATCTTCCATTAAATCTGAAAAGAAGCTTTCTGAGAAACTGCTTTGTGTTCTGTTAATTCATCTCACAGAGTTACAGCTTTCCTCAAGAAGCCGTTCACTAAGACTGTTCTTGTGGAATTTGCAAAGTGATATTTGGAAGCCCATAGAGGGCTAGGGTGAAAAGGAAATATCTTCCGTTAAAAACTGGAAAGAAGATTTCTGAGAAACTGCTTTGTGTCCTGTTAAGTCGTCTCACAGAGTTACAGCATTCCCTCAGAATCCCTTCGCTAAGACTGTTCTTGTGGAATTTGCAAAGTGATATTTGGAAGCCCATAGAGGGCTATGGTGAAAAGGAAATATCTTCAGTTAAAAATTGGAAAGAAGTTTTCTGAGAAACTGCTTAGTATTCTGTTAATTCATCTCACAGAGTTACAGCTTTTCCTTAAGAAGCCTTTCGCTAAGACTCTTCCTGTGGAATTTGCAATGTGATATTTAGAAGTCCATAGAGGGCTATGGTGAAAAAGGAAATATCTTCAGTTAAAAACTGGAAAGGAGCTTTCTGTGAAACTGCATTGTGTTCTGCTAATTCATCTCGGAGAGTTACAGCTCTCTCCTCAAGAAGCCTTCGCTAAGACTGTTCTTGTGGAATTTGCAAAGTAATATATTGAAGCCCATATGGGGCTATGGTGTAAAAGGAAATATCTTCGATAAAAACTGGAAAGAAGATTTCTGAGAAACTGCTTTGTGTTCTGTTAATTCATCTCACAGAGTTACAGCTTTTCCGTCAAGAAGACTTTCGCTAAGACTGTTCTTGTGGAAATTGCGAAGTGATATTTGGAAGCCCATAGAGGGCTATGGGGAAAATTGAAATATCCTAAGATAAAAACCAAAAAGAAGCTTTCTTAGAAACTGCTTTGTGTTTTGTTAGTTCATCTCACAGAATTACAGCTTTCCCTCAAGAAGCCTTTCACTAAGACTGTTCTTGTGAAATTTGCAAAGTGATATTTGGAAGCCCATAGAGAACTATGGTGAAATAGGAAATATCTTCCGTTAAAAATTGGAAAGAAGCACTCTGAGAAATTACCGTGTGTTGTGTTAATACATCTCACCGACTTACAGGTTTCCCCTCAAGAAGCCTTTCACTAAGACTGTTCTTGTGGAATTTTCAAACTGATATTTGGAAGCCCATTGAGAGCTATGGAGAAAAAGGAAATATCTTCAGTTAAAAACTGAAAAGAAGCTTTCTGAGAAACTGCCGTGTGTTCTGTTAATTATGCATCTGACCGAGTTACAGCTTTCCCCACAAGAAGCCTTCGCTAAGAATGTTCTTGTGGGATATTCAAAGTCATATTTGGAAGCCCATAGAGGGCTATGGTGAAAAAGGAAATTACTTCAATTAAAAACTGAAAAGAAGCTTTCTGAGAACCTGCTTTGTGTTCTGTTAATTCATCTAACAGAGTTACAGCTTTCCCCTCCAGAAGACTTTCGCTAAGACTGTTCTTGTGGAATTTGCAAGGTGATATTTGGAAGCCCATAGATTGCTATGGTGAAAAAGGAAATATCTTCCGTTAAATTCTGGAAAGGAGCTTTCTGAGAAACTGCCGTGTGTTCTGTTAATACATCTCACCAAGTTACAGCTTTCCCCAAAAGAAGTCTTTGGCTAAGACTGTTCTTGTGGGATTTGCAAAGTGATATTTGGAAGTCCATACAGGGCTTTGGTGAGAAAGGAAATATCCTAAGCTAAAAACTGAAAAGAAGCTTTCTCAGAACCTGCTTAGTGTTCTGTTAATTCATCTTACAGAGTAACAGCTTTACCCTCAAGAACCCTTTAGCTAAGAATGTTCTTGTGGATTTTGCAAAGTGAAATTTGAAGACCATAGAGGGGTATGGAGAAAAAGCAATATCTTCCATTAAATCTGAAAAGAAGCTTTCTGAGAAACTGATTTGTGTTCTGTTAATTCATCTCACAGAGTTACAGCTTTCCCCTCAAGAAGCCGTTCACTAAGACTATTCTTGTGGAATTTGCAAAGTGATATTTGGAAGCCCATAGAGGGCTAGGGTGAAAAAGGAAATATCTTCCGTTAAAAACTGGAAAGAAGATTTCTGAGAAACTGCTTTGTGTCCTGTTAAGTCGTCTCACAGAGTTACAGCATTCCCCTCCAGAATCCCTTCGCTAAGACTGTTCTTGTGGAATTTGCAAACTGATATTTGGAAGCCCGTAGAGGGCTATGGTGAAAAAGGAAATTGCCTAAGATAAAAATTGAAAAGAAGCTTTCTGAGAAACTGCTTAGTATTCTGTTAATTCATCTCACAGAGTTACAGCTTTTTCCTTAAGAAGCCTTTCGCAAAGGCTCTTCTTGTGGAATTTGCAATGTGATATTTAGAAGTCCATAGAGGGCTATGGTGAAAAAGGAAATATCTTCAGTTAAAAACTGGAAAGGAGCTTTCTGTGAAACTGCATTGTGTTCTGCTAATTCATCTCGGAGAGTTACAGCTCTCTCCTCAAGAAGCCCTTCGCTAAGACTGTTCTTGTGGAATTTGCAAAGTAATATATTGAAGCCCATATGGGGCTATGGTGTAAAAGGAAATATCTTCGATAAAAACTGGAAAGAAGATTTCTGAGAAACTGCTTTGTGTTCTGTTAATTCATCTCACAGAGTTACAGCTTTTCCGTCAAGAAGACTTTCGCTAAGACTGTTCTTGTGGAAATTGCAAAGTGATATTTGGAAGCCCATAGAGGGCTATGGGGAAAATTGAAATATCCTAAGATAAAAACCAAAAAGAAGCTTTCTTAGAAACTGCTTTGTGTTTTGTTAGTTCATCTCACAGAATTACAGCTTTCCCTTCAAGAATCCGTTAACTAAGACTGTTATTGTGAATATTGCAAAATGATATTTGGAAGCCCATAGAGAACTATGGTGAAATAGGAAATATCTTCCGTTAAAAATTGGAAAGAAGCACTCTGAGAAATTACCGTGTGTTGTGTTAATACATCTCACCGACTTACAGGTTTCCCCTCAAGAAGCCTTTCACTAAGACTGTTCTTGTGGAATTTTCAAACTGATATTTGGAAGCCCATTGAGAGCTATGGAGAAAAAGGAAATATCTTCAGTTAAAAACTAGAAAGAAGCTTTCTGAGAAACTGCAGTGTGTTCTGTTAATACATCTCACCGAGTTACAGCTTTCCCCACAAGAAGCCTTTCGCTAAGACTGTTCGTGTCGGATTCTAAAAGTGATATTTGGAAGCCCATGGAGGGCTATGGTGAAAAAGGAAATATCCTAAGATAAAAACCAAAAGAAGCTTTCTTAGAAACTGCTTTGTGTTTTGTTAGTTCATCTCACAGAATTACAGCTTTCCCTCAAGAAGCCTTTCACTAAGACTGTTCTTGTGAAATTTGCAAAGTGATATTTGGAAGCCCATAGAGAACTATGGTGAAATAGGAAATATCTTCCGTTAAAAACTGAAAAGAAGCTTTCTTAGAAACTGCTTTGTGTTCTGTTAAGTCATCTCACAGAGTTACAGCTTTCCTCAAGAAGCCTTTCGCTAAGTCTGTTGTTGTGGAATTTGCAAAATGATATTTAGAAGCCGAAGAGTGCTATGGTGAAAAGGAAATATCTTCCGTTAAAAACTGAAAAGAAGCTTTCTCAGAACCTGCTTAGTGTTCTGTTAATACATCTCACCGACTTACAGGTTTCCCCTCAAGAAGCCTTTCACTAAGACTGTTCTTGTGAAATTTGCAAAGTGATATTTGAAGCCCATAGAGAACTATGGTGAAATAGGAAATATCTTCAGTTAAAAACTAGAAAGAAGCTTTCTGAGAAACTGCAGTGTGTTCTGTTAATACATCTCACCGAGTTACAGCTTTCCCTCAAGAAGCCTTTCACTAAGACTGTTCTTGTGGAATTTTCAAACTGATATTTGGAAGCCCATTGAGAGCTATGGAGAAAAAGGAAATATCTTCAGTTAAAAACTGAAAAGAAGCTTTCTGAGAAACTGCAGTGTGTTCTGTTAATACATCTCACCGAGTTACAGCTTTCCCCACAAGAAGCCTTTCGCTAAGACTGTTCGTGTCGGATTCTAAAAGTGATATTTGGAAGCCCATGGAGGGCTATGGTGAAAAGGAAATATCCTAAGATAAAAACCAAAAAGAAGCTTTCTTAGAAACTGCTTTGTGTTTTGTTAGTTCATCTCACAGAATTACAGCTTTCCCTTCAAGAATCCGTTAACTAAGACTGTTATTGTGAATATTGCAAAATGATATTTGGAAGCCCATAGAGAACTATGGTGAAATAGGAAATATCTTCCGTTAAAAATTGGAAAGAAGCACTCTGAGAAATTACCGTGTGTTGTGTTAATACATCTCACCGACTTACAGGTTTCCCCTCAAGAAGCCTTTCACTAAGACTGTTCTTGTGGAATTTTCAAACTGATATTTGGAAGCCCATTGAGAGCTATGGAGAAAAAGGAAATATCTTCCGTTAAAAACTGGAAAGAAGCTTTCTGACAAACTGCACTCTGTTCTGTTAATTCATCTCACGGAGTTACAGCTTTCCCCACAAGAAGCCTTTCGCTAAGACTGTTCTTGTCGGATTTGAAAAGTGATATTTGGAAGCCCATGGAGGGCTATGGTGAAAAAGGAAATATCCTAAGATAAAAACTGAAAAGAAGCATTCGGAGATACTGCTTTGTGTTCTGTAAATTCAACTCAGATTTACAGCTTTCCCCTCAAGAAGCCTTTCGCGAAGGCTGTTGTTGTGGAATTTGCAAAGTGATATTTGAAAGCCCATTGAGGGCTATGGTTAAAAAGGAAATATCTTCAGTTTAAACTGAAAAGAAGCTTTCTGAGAAACTGCTTTGTGTTCTGTTAATTCATCTCACAGAGTTACAGCTTTCCCCTCAAGAAGTCTTTCGCTAAGACTGTTCTTGTGGAATTTGCAAAATGATATTTGGAAGCCCGCAGAGTGCTATGGTGAAAAGGAAATAACTTCCATTAAAAATCGAAAAGAAGCTCTCTGAGAAACTGCTTTGTGTTCTGTTAGTTCATCTCACAGAGTTTCAGCTTTCCCCTCAAGAAGCCGTTCACTAAGACTATTCTTGTGAAATTTTCAATGTGATATTAGGAAACACATAGAGGGCTATGGTGAAAAAGAAAATATCTTCCGTTAACAACTGAAAAGAAATTTTCTGAGAAATTGCTGTGTGTTCTGATAATACATCTCACCAAATTACAGCTTTCCCCTCAAGAAGCCTTTCACTAAGACTGTTCTAGTGGAATTTTCAAAGTGATATTTGGAAGCCCCTAGAGGGCTATGGTGAAAAAGGAAATATCTTCCGTTAAAAAGTGGAAAGAAGCTTTCTGAGAAACTGCTGTGTGTTCTGTTAATACACCTCACCGAGTTACAGCTTTCGCCTCAAGAAGCCTTTCGCTAAGACTGGTCTTGTGGGATTTGCAGAGAGATATTTGGAGGCCCATAGAGGGCTACGGTGAATTAGGAAATATCTTCAGTTAAAAACTGGAAAGAAGCTTTCTGAGATACTGCTTTGTGTTCTGTTAATTCATCTCACAGAGTTACAGCTTTCCCCTCCAGAAGCCTTTCCCTAAGACTGTTCTTGTGGAATTTGCAAAGTGATATTTGGAAGCCCATAGAGGGCTATGGGGAAAAAGGGAATATCTTCCGTTAAAAACTGCAAAGGAGCTTTCTGAGAAACTGCCGTGTGTTCCTGTAATACATCTCACCGAGTTACAGCTTTCTCCTCATGAAGCCTTTCACTGAGACTGTTCTTGTGGGATTTGCAAAGAGATATTTGGAAGCCCATAGAGGACTATGGTGAAAAAGGAAATATCTACCGTTAAAAACTGGAAAGAAGCTTTCTGAGAAACTGCTTTGTGTTCTGCTAATTCATCTCACAGGGTTACAGCTTTCCCCTCCAGAAGCCTTTCGCTAAGACTGTTCTTGTGGGATTTGCAAAGTGATATTTGGAAGCCCATAGAGGGCTATGGTGAAAAAGGAACTATCTTCAGTTAAAAACTGGAAAGAGGCTTTCTGAGAAACTGCTTATTGTTCTGTTAATTCATCTCGGAGAGTTACAGCTCTCTCCTCAAGAAGCCCTTCGCTAAGACTGTTCTTGTGGAATTTGCAAAGTGATATTTTGAAGCCCATATGGGGCTATGGTGTAAAAGGAAATATCTTCCGTTAAAAACTGGAAAGAAGATTTTTGAGAAACTGCTTTGTTTTCTGTTAATTCATCTCACAGAGTTACAGCATTCCCCTCAAGAAGCCTTTCGCTAAGACTGGTCTTGTGGGATTTGCAGAGAGATATTTCGAAGCCCATAGAGGGCTATGGTGAATAAGGAAATATCTTCAGTTAAAAACATGAAAGAAGCTTTCTGAGATACTGCTTTGTGTTCTGTTAATTCATCTCACAGAATTACAGCTTTCTCCTCAAGAAGCCTTTCACTGAGACTGTTCTTGTGGGATTTACAAAGAGATATTTGGAAGCCCATAGAGTGCTACGGTGAAATAGGAAATATCTTCAGTTAAAAACATGAAAGAAGCTTTCTGAGAAACTGCTTTGTGTTCTGCTAATTCATCTCGCAGGGTTATAGCTTTCCCCTCCTGAAGCCTTTCACTAAGACTGTTCTTGTGGGATTTGCAAAGTGATATTTGGAAGCCCATTGAGGGCTACTGAGAAAAGGAAATATCTTCAGTTAAAAACTGGAAAGAAGCTTTCTGAGAAACTGCAGTGTGTTCTGTTAATACATCTCACCGAGTTACAGCTTTCCCCACCAGAAGCCTTTCGCTAAGACTGTTCTTGTCGGATTTGAAAACTGATATTTGGAAGCCCTTGGAGGGCTATGGTGTAAAAGGAAATATCCTAAGATAAAAACTGAAAGGAAGCTTTCTGAGAAACTTCTTTGTGTTCTCTAAATTCAATTCAGATTTACAGCTTTCCCCTCAAGAAGCCTTTCGCTAAGTCTGTTGTTGTGGAATTTGCAAAGTGATATTTGAAAGCCCATTGAGGGCTATGGTGAAAAAGGAAATATCTTCAGTTTAAACTGGAAAGAAGCTTTCTGAGAAACTGCTTTGTGTTCTGTTAAGTCATCTCACAGAGTTACAGCTTTCCCCTCTAGAAGTCTTTCGCTAAGACTGTTCTTGTGGAATTTGCAAAATGATATTTGGAAGCCCGTAGAGGGCTATGGTGAAAAAGGGAATATCTTCCATTAAAACTGGAAGAAGCTTTCTGAGAAACTGCTTTGTGTTCTGTTAATTCATCTCACAGTGTTACAGCTTTCCTCAAGAAGACTTTCGCTAAGACTGTTCTTGTGGAATTTGCAAAGTGATATTTGGAAACCCATATTGGGCTATGGTGAAAAAGGAAATATCTTTAGTTAAAAACTGGAAAGAAGCTCTCTGAGATACTGCCGTGTGTTCTGTTAATACATCTCACTGAGTTACAGCTTTCCCCTCAAGAAGCCTTTCGCTAAGACTGTTCTTGTGGAATTTGCAAAGTGACATTTGGAAGCCCATAGAGGGCTATGGTGAAAAAGGAAATATCTTCCATTAAAACTGGAAAGAAGCTTTCTGAGAAACTGCTTTGTGTTCTGTTAATTCATCTCACAGTGTTACAGCTTTCCCCTCAAGAAGCGTTTCGCTAAGACTGTTCTTGTGGAATTTGCAAAGTGATATTTGGAAGCCCATAGAGGGCTATGATGAAAAAGGAAATATCTTCAGTTAAAAACTGGAAAGAATCTTTCTGAGAAACTGCTTTGTGTTCTGTTAATTCATCTCACAGAGTTACAGCTTTCCCCTCAAGAAGCCGTTCACTAAGACTGTTCTTGTGGAATTTGGAATGTAATATTTGGAAGCCCCTAGAGGGCTATGGAGAAAAAGGAAACATCGTCAGTTAAAAACTGGAAAGAAGCTTTCTGAGAAACTGCAGTGTGTTCTGTTAATACATCTCACAGTGTTACAGCTTTCCCCTCAAGAAACGTTTCGCTAAGACTGTTCTTGTGGAATTTGCAAAGTGATATTTGGAAGCCCATAGAGGGCTATGATGAAAAAGGAAATATCTTCAGTTAAAAACTGGAAAGAATCTTTCTGAGAAACTGCTTTGTGTTCTGTTAATTCATCTCACAGAGTTACAGCTTTCCCCTCAAGAAGCCGTTCACTAAGACTGTTCTTGTGGAATTTGGAATGTAATATTTGGAAGCCCCTAGAGGGCTATGGAGAAAAGGAAATATCTTCAGTTAAAAACTGGAAAGAAGCTTTCTGAGAAACTGCAGTGTGTTCTGTTAATACATCTCACTGAGTTACAGCTTTCCCCTCAGAAGCCTTTCGCTAAGACTGTTCTTGTGGATTTGCAAAGTGATATTTGGAAGCCCATGGAGGGCTATGGTGAAAAGGAAATATCCTAAGATAAAAACTGAAAGAAGCTTTCTGAGAAACTGCTTTGTGTTCTGTTAATTCATCTCACAGATTTACAGCTTTCCCTCAAGAAGCCTTTCGCTAAGACTGTTCTTGTGGAATTTGCAAAGTGATATTTGAAGCCCATAGAGGGCTATGGTGAAAAGGAAATATCTTCAGTTAAAAACTGGAAAGAAGCTTTCTGAGAAACTGCTTTGTGTTCTGTTAAGTCATCTCACAGAGTTACAGCTTTCCCTCAAGAAGCCTTTCGCTAAGACTGTTCTTGTGGAATTTGCAAAGTGATATTTGGAAGCCCAGAGGGCTATGGTGAAAAGGAAATATCTTCCATTAAAAACTGGAAGAAGCTTTCTGAGAAACTGCTTTCTGTTCTGTTAATACATCTCACCGAGTTACAGCTTTCCCTCAAGAAGCCTTTCGCTAAGACTGTTCTTGTGGATTTGCAAAGTGATATTTGGAAGCCCATAGAGGGCTATGGTGAAAAGGAAATATCTTCCAGTTAAAAACTGGAAAGAAACTTTCTGAGAAACTGCTTTGTGTTCTGTTAATACATCTCACCAAATTACAGCTTTCCTCTCAAGAAGCCTTTGCTAAGACTGTTCTTGTGGATTTGCAAAGTGATATTTGGAAGCCCTAGAGGGCTATGGTGAAAAGGAAATATCTTCCGTTAAAAAGTGGAAAGAAGCTTTCTGAGAAACTGCTTTGTGTTCTGTTAATTCATCTCACCGAGTTACAGCTTTCCCTCAAGAAGCCTTTCACTAAGACTGTTCTTGTGGAATTTGCAAAGTGATATTTGGAAGCCCATAGAGGGCTATGGTGAAAAGGAAATATCTTCAGTTAAAAACTGGAAAGAAGCTTTCTGAGAAACTGCTTTGTGTTCTGTTAATTCATCTCACAGAGTTACAGCTTTCCCTCAGAAGCCTTTCCTAAGACTGTTCTTGTGGAATTTGCAAAGTGATATTTGGAAGCCCATAGAGGCTATGGTGAAAAGGAAATATCTTCCGTTAAAAACTGGAAAGAAGCTTTCTGAGAAACTGCTTTGTGTTCTGTTAATTCATCTCACAGTTACAGCTTTCCCTCAAGAAGCCTTTCGCTAAGACTGTTCTTGTGGAATTTGCAAAGTGATATTTGGAAGCCCATAGAGGGCTATGGTGAAAAGGAAATATCTTCAGTTAAAAACTGGAAAGAAGCTTTCTGAGAAACTGCTTTGTGTTCTGTTAATTCATCTCACAGAGTTACAGCTTTCTCCTCAAGAAGCCTTCGCTAAGACTGTTCTTGTGGAATTTGCAAAGTGATATTTGAAGCCCATAGAGGCTATGGTGAAAAGGAAATATCTTCCGATAAAAACTGGAAAGAAGCTTTCTGAGAAACTGCTTTGTGTTCTGTTAATTCATCTCACAGAGTTACAGCTTTCTCCTCCACAAGCCTTCCGATAAGACTGTTCTTGTGGAATTTGCAAAGTGATATTTGGAAGCCCATAGAGGCTATGGTGAAAAGGAAATATCTAAGATAAAAACTGAAAGAAGCTTTCTGAGAAACTGCTTTGTGTTCTGTTAGTTCATCTCACTGAGTTACAGCTTTCCCTCAAGAAGCCTTTCACTAAGACTGTTCTTGTGAATTTGCAAAGTGATATTTGGAAGCCCATAGAGGGCTATGGTGAAAAAAATATCTTCCGTTAAAAACTGGAAAGAAGCTTTCTGAGAAACTGCTGTGTGTTCTGTTAATTCATCTCACTGAGTTACAGCTTTCCCTCAAGAAGCCTTTCGCTAAGACTGTTCTTGTGAATTTGCAAAGTGATATTTGGAAGTCCATAGAGGGCTATGGTGAAAAAGAAATATCTTCCGTTAAAAACTGGAAAGAAGCTTTCTGAGAAACTGCTGTGTGTTCTGTTAATACATCTCACCGAGTTACAGCTTTCCCTCAAGAAGCCTTTCGCTAAGACTGTTCTTGTGGGATTTGCAAAGTGATATTTGGAAGCCCATAGAGGGCTATGGTGAAAAAGAAATATCTTCCGTTAAAAACTGAAAGAAGCTTTCTGAGAAACTGCTGTGTGTTCTGTTAATTCATCTCACTGAGTTACAGCTTTCCCTCAAGAAGCCTTTGCTAAGACTGTTCTTGTGGAATTTGCAAAGTGATATTTGGAAGCCCATAGAGGGCTATGGTGAAAAGGAAATATCTTCCGTTAAAAACTGGAAAGAAGCATTCTGAGAAACTGCTGTGTGTTCTGTTAATACATCTCACCGAGTTACAGCTTTCCCTCAAGAAGCCTTTCGCTAAGACTGTTCTTGTGAATTTGCAAAGTGATATTTGGAAGCCCATAGAGGGCTATGGTGAAAAGGAAATATCTTCCAGTTAAAAACTGGAAAGAAGCTTTCTGAGAAACTGCTGTGTGTTCTGTTAATACATCTCACCGAGTTACAGCTTTCCCTCAAGAAGCCTTTCGCTAAGACTGTTCTTGTGGAATTTGCAAAGTGATATTTGGAAGCCCATAGAGGCTATGGTGAAAAGGAAATATCTTCAGTTAAAAACTGGAAAGAAGCTTTCTGAGAAACTGCTTTGTGTTCTGTTAATTCATCTCACCGAGTTACAGCTTTCCCTCAAGAAGCCTTTCGCTAAGACTGTTCTTGTGGAATTTGCAAAGTGATATTTGGAAGCCCATAGAGGCTATGGTGAAAAGGAAATATCTTCCGTTAAAAACTGGAAGAAGCTTTCTGAGAAACTGCTTGTGTTCTGTTAATTCTTCTCACAGAGTTACAGCTTTCCCTCAAGAAGTCTTTCGCTAAGACTGTTCTTGTGGAATTTGCAAAGTGATATTTGGAAGACCATAGAGGGCTATGGTAAAAAGGAAATATCCTAAGATAAAAACTGAAAAGAAGCTTTCTGAGAAACTGCTTTGTGTTCTGTTAATTCATCTCACAGAGTTACAGCTTTCCCTCAAGAAGCCGTTCGCTAAGACTGTTCTTGTGGAATTTGCAAAGTGATATTTGGAAGCCCATAGAGGGCTATGGTGAAAAGGAAATATCTTCCGTAAAAACTGGAAAGAAGCTTTCTGAGAAACTGCTTTGTGTTCTGTTAATTCATCTCACATAGTTACAGCTTTTGCCTCAAGAAGCCTTTCGCTAAGACTGTTCTTGTGGAATTTGCAAGTGATATTTGGAAGCCCATAGAGGGCTATTGTGAAAAAGGAAATATCCTAAGATAAAAACTGAAAAGAAGCTTTCTGAGAAACTGCTTTGTGTTCTGTTGATTCATCTCACAGAGTTACAGCTTTCCTCAAGAAGCCTTTGCTAAGGCTGTTCTTGTGGAATTGGCAAAGTGATATTTGGAAGCCCATAGAGGGCTAGATTGAAAAAGGAAATATCTTCAGTTAAAAACTGGAAAGAAGCTTTCTGAGAAACTGCTTTGTGTTCTGTTAATTCATGTCACAGAGTTACAGCTTTCCCTCAAGAAGCCTTCGCTAAGACTGTTCTTGTGGAATTTGCAAAGTGATATTTGGATGCCCATAGAGGGCTATGGTGAAAAGGAAATATCTTCCGTAAAAACTGGAAACAAGCTTTCTGAGAAACTGCTTTGTGTTCTGTTAATTCATCTCACAGAGTTACAGCTTTCCTTCAAGAAGCCTTTGCTAAGGCTGTTCTTGTGGAATTGGCAAAGTGATATTTGGAAGCCAATAGAGGGCTATGGTGAAAAGGAAATATCTTCCGTAAAAACTGGAAAGAAGCTTTCTGAGAAACTGCTTTGTGTTCTGTTAATTCATCTCACACAGTTACAGCTTTCCCTCAAGAAGCCTTCGCTAAGACTGTTCTTGTGGAATTTGCAAAGTGATATTTGGAAGCCCATAGAGGGCTATGGTGAAAAGGAAATATCTTCCGTTAAAAACTGGAAAGAAGCTTTCTGAGAAACTGCTTTGTGTTCTGTTAATTCATCTCACAGAGTTACAGCTTTCCTCAAGAAGCCTTTGCTAAGACTGTTCTTGTGGAATTGGCAAAGTGATATTTGGAAGCCAATAGAGGGCTATGGTGAAAAGGAAATATCTTCAGTTAAAAACTGGAAAGAAGCTTTCTGAGAAACTGCTTTGTGTTCTGTTAATTCATCTCACACAGTTACAGCTTTCCTTCAAGAAGCCTTTCGCTAAGGCTGTTCTTGTGGAATTTGAAAGTGATATTTGGAAGCCATAGAGGGCTATGGTGAAAAAAATATCTTCAGTTAAAAACTGGAAAGAAGCTTTCTGAGAAACTGCTTTGTGTTCTGTTAATTCATCTCACAGAGTTACAGCTTTCCTCAAGAAGCCTTCGCTAAGACTGTTCTTGTGGAATTTGCAAGTGATATTTGGAAGCCAATAGAGGGCTATGGTGAAAAGGAAATATCTTCAGATAAAAACTGGAAAGAAGCTTTCTGAGAAACTGCTTTGTGTTCTGTTAATTCATGTCACAGAGTTACAGCTTTCCCTCAAGAAGTCTATCGCTAAGGCTGTTCTTGTGGAATTTGCAAAGTGATATTTGGAAGCCCATAGAGGGTTATGGTGAAAAGGAAATATCTTCAGTTAAAAACTGGAAAGAAGCTTTCTGAGAAACTGCTTTGTGTTCTGTTAATTCATCTCACAGATTTACACCTTTCCCTCAAGAAGCCTTTCGCTAAGACTGTTCTTGTGGAATTGGCAAAGTGATATTTGGAAGCCATAGAGGGCTAGATTGAAAAAGGAAATATCTTCAGTTAAAAACTGGAAAGAAGCTTTCTGAGAAACTGCTTTGTGTTCTGTTAATTCATGTCACAGAGTTACAGCTTTCCTCAAGAAGCCTTTCGCTAAGGCTGTTCTTGTGGAATTTGCAAAGTGATATTTGGATGCCCATAGAGGGCTATGGTGAAAAGGAAATATCTTCCGTAAAAACTGGAAAGAAGCTTTCTGAGAAACTGCTTTGTGTTCTGTTAATTCATCTCACAGAGTTACAGCTTTCCTTCAAGAAGCCTTTGCTAAGGCTGTTCTTGTGGAATTGGCAAAGTGATATTTGGAAGCCAATAGAGGCTATGGTGAAAAGGAAATATCTTCCGTAAAAACTGGAAAGAAGCTTTCTGAGAAACTGCTTTGTGTTCTGTTAATTCATCTCACACAGTTACAGCTTTCCCTCAAGAAGCCTTTGCTAAGACTGTTCTTGTGGAATTTGCAAAGTGATATTTGGAAGCCCATAGAGGGCTATGGTGAAAAGGAAATATCCTAAGATAAAAACTGGAAAGAAGCTTTCAGAGAAACTGCTTTGTGTTCTGTTAATTCATCTCACAGAGTTACAGCTTTCCTCAAGAAGTCTTTCGCTAAGACTGTTCTTGTGGAATTGGCAAAGTGATATTTGGAAGCCCAAAGAGGCTATGGTGAAAAAGGAATATCTTCCGCTAAAAACTGGAAAGAAGCTTTCAGAGAAACTGCTTTGTGTTCTGTTAATTCATCTCACACAGTTACAGCTTTCCTCAAGAAGCCTTCGCTAAGACTGTTCTTGTGGAATTTGAAAGTGATATTTGGAAGCCCAGAGGGCTATGGTGAAAAAGGAAATATCTTCAGTTAAAAACTGGAAAGAAGCTTTCAGAGAAACTGCTTTGTGTTCTGTTAATTCATCTCACAGAGTTACAGCTTTCCCTCAAGAAGCTTTCGCTAAGACTGTTCTTGTGGAATTTGAAAGTGATATTTGGAAGCCAATAGAGGGCTATGGTGAAAAGGAAATATCTTCAGATAAAAACTGGAAAGAAGCTTTCTGAGAAACTGCTTTGTGTTCTGTTAATTCATGTCACAGAGTTACAGCTTTCCCTCAAGAAGTCTATCGCTAAGGCTGTTCTTGTGGAATTTGCAAAGTGATATTTGGAAGCCCATAGAGGGTTATGGTGAAAAGGAAATATCTTCAGTTAAAAACTGGAAAGAAGCTTTCTGAGAAACTGCTTTGTGTTCTGTTAATTCATCTCACAGATTTACACCTTTCCCTCAAGAAGCCTTTCGCTAAGACTGTTTTGTGGAATTTGGAAAGTGATATTTGGAAGCCCATAGAGGGCTATGGTGAAAAGGAAATATCTTCCGTTAAAAACTGGAAAGAAGCTTTCTGAGAAACTGCTTTGTGTTCTGTTAATTCATCTCACAGAGTTACACCTTTCCCTCAAGAAGTCTTTCGCTAAGACTGTTCTTGTGGAATTTGCAAAGTGATATTTGGAAGTCCATAGAGGGCTATGGTGAAAAGGAAATATCTTCCGTTAAAAACTGGAAAGAAGCTTTCTGAGAAACTGATTTGTGTTCTGTTAGTTCATCTCACAGAGTTACAGCTTTCCCTCAAGAAGCCTTTCGCTAAGACTGTTCTTGTGGAATTTGCAAAGTGATATTTGGAAGTCCATAGAGGGCTATGGTGAAAAGGAAATATCTTCAGTTAAAAACTGGAAAGAAGCTTTCTGAGAAACTGCTTTGTGTTCTGTTAATTCATCTCACAGAATTACAGCTTTCCTTCAAGAAGCCTTTCGCTAAGGCTGTTCTTGTGGAATTTGAAAGTGATATTTGGAAGCCCAGAGGGCTATGGTGAAAAGGAAATATCTTCAGTTAAAAACTGGAAAGAAGCTTTCTGAGAAACTGCTTTGTGTTCTGTTAATTCATCTCATAGAGTTACAGCTTTCCCTCAAGAAGCCTTTCGCTAAGACTGTTCTTGTGGAATTTGCAAAGTGATATTTGGAAGCCCATAGAGGGCTATGGTGAAAAGGAAATATCTTCAGATAAAAACTGGAAAGAAGCTTTCTGAGAAACTGCTTTGTGTTCTGTTAATTCATGTCACAGAGTTACAGCTTTCCCTCAAGAAGTCTATCGCTAAGGCTGTTCTTGTGGAATTTGCAAAGTGATATTTGGAAGCCCATAGAGGGTTATGGTGAAAAGGAAATATCTTCAGTTAAAAACTGGAAAGAAGCTTTCTGAGAAACTGCTTTCTGTTCTGTTAATTCATCTCACAGATTTACACCTTTCCCTCAAGAAGCCTTTCGCTAAGACTGTTCTTGTGGAATTTGGAAAGTGATATTTGGAAGCCCATAGAGGGCTATGGTGAAAAGGAAATATCTTCCGTTAAAAACTGGAAAGAAGCTTTCTGAGAAAGTACTTTGTGTTCTGTTAATTCATCTCACAGAGTTACACCTTTCCCTCAAGAAGTCTTTCGCTAAGACTGTTCTTGTGGAATTTGCAAAGTGATATTTGGAAGTCCATAGAGGGCTATGGTGAAAAGGAAATATCTTCCGTTAAAAACTGGAAAGAAGCTTTCTGAGAAACTGATTTGTGTTCTGTTAGTTCATCTCACAGAGTTACAGCTTTCCCTCAAGAAGCCTTTCGCTAAGACTGTTGTTGTGGAATTTGCAAAGTGATATTTGGAAGTCCATAGAGGGCTATGGTGAAAAGGAAATATCTTCCGTTAAAAACTGGAAAGAAGCTTTCAGAGAAAGTGCTTTGTGTTCTGTTAACTCATCTAACAGAGTTACAGCTTTCCTTCAAGAAGCCTTTCGCTAAGACTGTTCTTGTGGAATTTGCAAAGTGATATTTGGAAGCCCATAGAGGGCTATGGTGAAAAGGAAATATCATCCGTTAAAAACTGGAAAGAAGCTTTCTGAGAAACTGCTTTGTGTTCTGTGAATTCATCTCACAGAGTTACAGCTTTCACCTCAAGAAGCCTTTCGCTAAGACTGTTCTTCTGGAATTTTCATAGTGATATTTTCAAGACCATAGAGGGCTATGGTGAAAAGGAAATATCCTAAGATAAAAACTGAAAGAAGCTTTCTGAGAAACTGATTTGTGTTCTGTTAATTCATCTCATAGAGTTACAGCTTTCCCTCAAGAAGCCTTTCACTAAGACTGTTCTTGTGGAATTTGCAAAGTGATATTTGGAAGCCCATAGAGGGCTATGGTGAAAAGGAAATATCTTCCGTTAAAAACTGGAAGGAAGCTTTCTGAGAAACTGCTTTGTGTTCTGTTAATTCATCTCACAGAGTTACAGCTTTCCCCTCAAGAAGCCGTTCACTAAGACTGTTCTTGTGAAATTTGCAAAGTGATATTTGGAAGCCCATAGAGGGCTAAGAAGAAAAAGGAAATATCTTCCGTTAAAAACCAGAGGCACATAAAGCCACAAAGATGGGGAAAAAGCAGGGCAGAAAAGCTGGAATTTCAAAAAATAAGAGCACATCTCCTCCGGCAAAGGAGCGCAGCTCATCGCCAGCAACGGATCAAAGCTGAACGGAGAATGACTTTGACGAGATGATAGAAGAAGGCTTCAGTCCATCAAACTTCTCAGAGCTAAAGGAGGAATTACGTACCCAGCGCAAAGAAACTAAAAGTCTTGGAAAAAAGTGGAAGAATTGATGGCTAGAATAATTAATGCAGAAAAGGTCATAAACGAAATGAAAGAGATGAAAACCATGACACGAGAAATACGTGACAAATGCACAAGCTTCAGTAACCGACTCGATCAACTGGAAAAGAGTATCAGCGATTAAGGATCAAATGAACAAAATGAAGCGAGAGGAGAAATCAAAAGAAAAAAGAAGAAAATGAAATGAACAAAGCCTGCAAGAAGTATGGGATTATGTAAAAGACCAAACCTACGTCTGATTGGGGTGCCTGAAAGTGAGGGGGAAAATGGAACCAAGTTGGAAAACACTCTTCAGGATATCATCCAGGAGAACTTCCCCAACCTAGTAGGGCAGGCCAACATTCAAATCCAGGAAATACAGAGAACACCACAAAGATACTCCTCGAGAAGAGCAACTGAAAGACACATAATTGCCAGATTCACCAAAGTTGAAATGAAGAAAAAAATCTTAAGGGCAGCCAGAGAGAAAGGTCGGGTTACCCACAAAAGGAAGCCCATCAGACTAACAGCAGATCTCTCGGCAGAAACTCTACAAGCCAGAAGAGAGTGGGGGCCAATATTCAACATTCTTAAAGAAAAGAATTTTCAACCCAGAGTTTCATATCCAGCCAAACTAAGTTTCATAAGTGAAGGAGAAATAAAATCCTTTACAGATAAGCAAATGCTTAGAGATTTTGTCACCACTAGGCCTGCCTTACAAGAGACCCTGAAGGAAGCACTAAACATGGAAAGGAACAACCGGCACCAGCCATTGCAAAAACATGCCAAAATGTAAAGACCATCAAGGCTAGGAAGAAACTGCATCAACTAACGAGCAAAATAACCAGTTAATATCATAATGGTAGGATCAAGTTCACACATAACAATATTAACCTTAAATGTAAATGGACTAAATGCTCCAATTAAAAGACACAGACTGGCAAACTGGATAAAGAGTCAAGACCCATCAGTCTGCTGTATTCAGGAGACCCATCTCACACGTAGAGACCTACATAGGCTCAAAATAAAGGGATGGAGGAAGATTTACCAAGCAAATGGAGAACAAAAAAGCAGGGGTTGCAATACTAGTCTCTGATAAAACAGACTTTAAACCATCAAAGATCAAAAGAGACA
>JAKFHT010002085.1:0-20105 GCA_023783455.1 Erythrocebus patas
GCTCAGGACACGGAGGTTCCCAAACACACACGGCCCGGGTATTCCACACCTGGAGAACACTCTAACAACAGGCGCTGCAAAGGCGTTCCCCTAAAGAGAAACTCAGTTTCTAACTTCCCTTAGGGAAAATATGAGGCCCAGAACTTTCCAGAAAATCAAGTCTGGGAGGAAGCCACTCACCTCTGGCACTTCCTAAACCTGCCTTCCGCAGGTGCTCAGGGATGTCCCAGCGCCAGCCCGTCCACCAGGGCGGCAGCAGAACTCAGGCAGCCAGCACCTGGGCAGCAGGCGAAGCAACCCAGGGTGAACACGTCATCCCAGGCACCACTTCCCGGAGCCCCTCAGCAAGAACAACAGGCGGGACCAGAACCGAGGCTGACTCGAGGCTGGGGAGCCACAGACCCGCACAGCTCAATCATCGGACACGCTCTGCTGTGGACAGAGGCCCAGCCCAGGAGAGGCCAGCACAGAGATCCTCGTGCGGCTCCACAGGCCAGCGTCCCTCAGGGCTGCAAGTTTGCGATCACAGCTTCAGAATCGGGTTCCAGAATCTTCCGGAATCAAAGACACACCCAACTGTAAAGCTGCCAGGACAGCAGGGCCCAGGAGCAGGCTCAGGGAGGAGCAGGTAGAAACCCACACACAGCACACACGTGTGCATGCTTACTCCACACATGCCACCCCTTCACCCGATACTATACATAAGCGCCTCTATGCACTCCATACACACCCTCAAATACACTCACCAAATGTGATGCGTGTACACACTCCACACACCCTCAATATACACACGCATGAACACGCTCACTCCACACACACCTGCTAAATACACTCACCACACACGCACAAAGCGTGACACACGTGCACACTCATTCAGACCTCACACCCCTCACCAAGTACACAGGTGCACACATCCCCAAGTCCAGAACCTGCAGACTCCACAAGCTTTGGTTTCCCCCACTGTTTCTCTCATCACATGAGATCCACACACACACAGGTGTCATTTACTGACATCTAACACCCGGGGAGGCCCTTAGACAGAACTGCAGTCACAAGTCGGCTTCATTCAGGCATTCACCACCAGCCCCCGGAAGCCACCTCCTGTCCCCACGGGGAGGGGGGGCCGAGACCGCAGGCGTCGCTGGGCTTACAGATCCCCAGGCTGGCAACCCAGCGAAATCAGGAGGGCTCGGCCACGGCCTGGAGGAGGCAGGTACTGGCTCAGGTATGCGGCACACGGGTCCTCCTTTCCATCTGGCGACACCTCGACAGCGTCGGGTGAAAGCCAGCGGGGCTTGGCATTCCTGGGATAGACGGTCCTGGAATTACAAGGGAAGCTTTTTTACTTCTCCCCTCTGAACACATGAGGTCCATGGTCCCCGCTCACATCTAACCCTGGGAATCGGAATCGGTGACTCCTTGTCCACCTGAGGACCACCCAAGAGGATCCACACACCTGCTGCAACAGCGGCACCGCACCTGGTCCGCAGGGGCAAAGCAAATCCACCTTTTGGCGAAAACTGGATTACCCGACACTGGCAGCCTGCAGTGTGTATATATCGTCAGGCCCCACATCTGCGGCGCCACCTGCAAGAGGAACACAAACCCTTAGTCCCGGGTTCTCACGATGGCCTGTGAGGTGGATGCTGGCACCTTCTCTTCTCCCAGCGGAGAGGAGAGAAGGCCAGGAGCCAGGGCCAGGGCCAGAGCTGGCGTGTCAGGAGGGTCAGGGTTCAAAAACCCCATCCGCCTCACAAAGCAGCCCTGACCGTTCAAGTGACTTCTATCATCAGCCTGAAAATGGACCACAGTTACCAGTAATTCTGAGTGCTGTTCCTTCTGGCGTCAGACATTTCGCTAGAAAGATTTTGCCAAATCTGCTTTCAAAATCCTATGCTATGAAATGTCTAATGAAAATCTGAGCTGTGAAATAAAGCACATATTTAAATGAATCCCAAAATGACTATCGCGAAGGAAGTTGTAACTTGAAGTGAAAAATATCCTCTAAATGACATCAGCCAGAATTACCTGCCATCATTACTGATCCCATATGATTAATGAATTCTACAGCATCATCTCAGATATGAACTTAAAACCATGAGCTGAATGCACATTTAGCACAACCAAAGTTCTGCTCTCATAAGCAGCACAGGCGTCTCTGGAGAGGATTTTAATTGGGACTACAATGCGCGGTGGTGGTAAGAGGTTTCATGCCGGCTGTTCTCCAAGGTGCAACACAGAAACACCACTAACCTCGAAGACACCTTTGTAACGAGATGATGAGAGACCATGTGGGCAGAACACTGTAAATATTTGAAAAGGAGAAACAATGCAAGGAAAGAATCTTATCAGTTACCCTTTAACACGCTTAGAAAAAACCGATTTCTCTTTTGGGATGATTAAAGAGGAAAATGACATTTCTGGATTTTTTTTTTTTTTTTTACATTTTCTTTCTGAGACAGGGTCTTGGTTCTGTCACCAAGACTGGAGTACAGTGGAGCAATCACAGCTCACCGTAGCCTTAAGTGTTCTTCCACCTCGGACTCCAGAGTAGCAGGGACCACAGGCACGCACCACCATACTCAGCTAATTTTTCTGTTGTGAGAGAGATGGGGTGTCTTGCTCTGTTGTCCAGGCTGGTCTTGAACTCCTTGGCCTCACAAAGTGCTGCGATTACATTACAGGCATAAGCCAGCGTGCCCAACCAACCTTTTTCTTAATTCTATAACAATTCGCGCATTCAGAGGAAGGATAACTATTAGTGAGAAGAAACTTGGCGAAACAATACGTTGATCTGAAAACAAAGTGGTAACAATTCCTCATTGTGACATTTGAGTTTGAAACTGTTAACATACCAAGCAAAATGATAGCTCAAATCAGGTTTTACAAAGAAGTCCAATAGATGATGAGTCAATTGTATGTTTATTTCTAGATTTGAGAAAGTAAGTCATAGCCAACTTCTACAGTTTTGTTGCCATAGACCCAAGATTAAATCACAATGTGCGTGCCAGCGTGCCTCAGGGTGCGACAGGGAACCCCGCCCACCAAGCACGCATATGCAGAACTATTTTGCCCAAATCTATTTTCCAACATAGAATTAAAGAGGTCCCAGATATACTTTTCTCTCTCCCACCAAGTATGTGAGGTCAAGTTTATCCTAGTATTCGATAAAAGGCTCATGTGAAAAGGGAACAGCAACGCTCAGGCGACCACGCAGGCCCGGCAGGCGCTCTATAGCAGAAGGGCCGGCACAGGCAGGGCTGTGGGTGCACCTGCACCCTCGCTAACCTCATGGTGCAAGCACCGAGGCTCTACAGATTCCACTCCCAGAGTTAGTGGGAAACTCCATCCTAGCACCGGGATGCTCTGCCTTGCTAGATGTACCTGCTTTAAGATATGCATGAACTGTCCTTACTCTACACACGAGACTCACTAGGAGATACTTTCAGATTTATCGGAAAATAGACATTCCAGCAAATGCATTTCTGTAAGATTCTCTACCTCTTTTCACTGGGGGAGGGGAGGGAAAAGGTAACTTGCCTCCAAGGGTTGGAGACAAAGCCGTTACTGCAAGACAAGAGTGCTGCGCACCCGGACGCAGGAGTAGCACACGAGGCTAGCACAGGCTGGCGCCAGCCCTCTCCAGAAGCAGGCCTGTCCTTCCTCCTCCCTCAGCCCCAGCTCCTCCAGGCCTCAGTGGCTGCTGACAGGGCAGAGGCCACAACTAGAGAGGCTCTCAACTCCACCAGGGACAGGAGCCCCGGACGCTGGGGACTCCGGCTGCCCTCCGCCCACCTCCCTCTGCTCCGCCCTTCTCAGGAGCCAGGCGTGGCCACTGACCCTCTCTTCCCTTCTGTGGCTCCTACAAAAACCAGTCCAGCGAGCCCAGGCTGCCTCGCACGCCACGGATGCCCGGCACAGGCCACATGTCCTCATCCAAGCTCCTGGATGGGCAAGAAGGCTCTTGCAGTATTTCACTTTCTGGTTGAGCATCCCCAGCCTGAAATCCAAAGTGCTCCGAAGAGCATTTCCTGCGAGTGTCATATGAGGGAGAGCTCGGAATGTTTCAGGTTTCAGAGCATTTTGGAGTAGGGACGCTCAGCCTGAATTTGAACGTCTTTTCAAGGAGGCCACACACTGAAGCCCCCGATGTCCGCCCCACACAATCCCAGCACACCCTCTGAAGTCCCCAGCAACAAGATTTTCTTTCTTCAAAAAAAAAAAAAAAAAAAAAACCCCAAGTCACATAAACTCACACGCAACCACTGAAGGGGGTTGTGGACACCTGCACAGACTGGATGAAATTGAACTGTCACATCTTTACCAGGGCAATTTCAAGTCATTCCTCAAAACGCACACCTGTTTTACTGAGCTGCATTTTAAGGTGAACACACACAAATCATTTCGGGGAAACAAATGTCACTTGGGGCTGTGTGTGGTTTCTTGACTCCTGGGAATAACTCAGCGTTCACCCTCACTTCTGGATAAGGGAGAAGATGCAAAGAAATCTGTTAAAACAAAGACATGGAAACAAGTTTAAGAAGGGTTTGAAAGGTTCCTCCTGTCCCCTGGAGAGAGGAGGACGCCTGGAAAACTTCTGAGGGGCAGGAGCACAGCCTCCTCGGTGTGCCATGGGCGTCGCCTCGCTGAGGGAAGGGCGATGCCTGGAAGGCTCACGGGGTGGGAGCACAGCCTCCTCAGTGCTTTCTACACTCAGCAGCTTCCGAGATTCCCGTAGAAGCAGAGCAGCGTGAGAACCGAGACGGAACACACCCCAAAGAAAGGGGATGAGGGGTCCACAAAAGCATTCGCTCATTACCAAGGAGCACGGGCATGGCGCCGCTTCAAAGAGCGTGTGAAAAAGTCACTCACGGGTGTTTCAGAAAATAAGGGTAGCGTGAGATTGCTCGATCAGTTCCAACAGGCTGCCATCCCCCAGGCCATGAAGCCCCTGAGATGAGCCTCTCACAGTGAACAGAAGTCACTCGCACCTCTGCCAGAGAAAGTCCTACTAGCCGACACGTGACCTCCACGAAACCTGGCCTTCAGCCCGTCGACCACAGTGAGTCTGACACGGTACATCCCTCCAGATGGTTAAGGACCCCAGCCTTCTTGGCACCAGGGATGGGTATCGTGGAAGACAATTTTTCTGAGGGTGGTTTTGAAATGCAACTGTTCCACCTCAGGTCAGGCATTGGATCCTCATAAGGAGCACCCTCCGAGATCCCTTCACATGCCGTTTACAATAGGGTCCCAGCGCCTAGGAGAATCTAAATGCTGCCGCTGATCCAAGAGGAGGCAGAGCTCAGGCGGCCATGCTCACTTCGCCCGCCACTCACCTCCGGCTATGACCCGGTCCCTAACAGACTATGGACCACAGCACCAGTCTGCAGTCAGGACTAAGCCCTACTGGCCAGCACACACCAGCCCAGGTGGAGACACTACTCGTGACCCTGCTGGGCAGGAAGGAAGCCTGAGGGCCGTTTCCTGACCAGGATGCCACACCCCGACCCAAATACAGAGGTCCCCATAAAACCCACTGTACACTCAACAGAAAACAGAGCCACACCTGGGCAGCGCAACAAGACCCCCATCCCTGCAACAAAGAAAGAAAATTAGCCAGGCATGCTGGTGCGCCCGAGGTCCCAGCTGCTCGGGTGACTGAGGGGGGAGGATCGCCTGAGCCAGGGATCACGCCACCGCATGCCAGCCTGGGTGACAGAGCAAGACCCCGTCTCGGAAAATATAAATAAACTAAAAACCAACAGAAACTGGGTGCATGTAGGGTGGAAGAAACGCCGCAGGAGACTAGCGAATGGCACCACAGGGTTTCTGTCAGGAAGAACAGCCCGTCTCCCGACCAAGTGCTCACGCCCTCATGAGACCCTGTGCTTGGGAAGCACCAGCGAGGCCACGTGGCTGGCCTCTTCCTGCTTTAAATCAAGTGGAACCAGGCGCTGTGATGACACACAGGGACTATGACAAACCCTGGAGGTTCTAACTGAGAAAACAATTACATGTGTGAGTTCCTATGACGTCTCAAAACAATGGAAGGAGGTACCATTTGCAAATAAGACAACTTCTGAAGTCTATTCAAGTGTTACCACTTGGGAAAATAGGAAGACTCATTTTCTCCATAGACAGCACACACAGCACTTTGCCACACATAATACAAAGGCGATTTATGGCAGTGGCGCATATTTTCACGTGTATCACCTTTTGGGCATCTTCTAGGTTTGCTAGAGCCGGCTACTTTTATTCCCCACAAAACACACAGAAATGCATGAGCACATCTCCTCTCATGGAGCATCTACACTAATAGGAAGAAGAATGTCGTGCTCCAAGTGTACCTGCAAACACGGTTTCTTCTGAAAACCCAAGTGCATGCAAAGCAAACACGGCATATCACTAAAGCGCACAGGAGAGCAGAGCACCTCTTAGTAGAAAGAATGTAAAGGATAGCTAGTTGGGAACATTATTTTAAAAGTTTCTATGGAATGAGTTATCCCAGGAGCCCGTTTGGTACCTGCATTCAAAGGCAATTCATTATTCGACATCGAACCTTTAACAGAAGGTTCACAGTAAAACCCGAGCGGCATTCCCTGGTGACTTTTCGATGCTCAGGTTTCAGTATCGATACAGCTTGGTAAGCAGTCAGGAGAGGCGGCTCAGAGGCTGAAAGCACACAGGTCAGGCGCTCCTGGGTCCGACAGCCTCACCTGGGCCTCGCTTTCTGCACTGCCCAGGGCTGCTCACGAGATTGTGCGAAGCGGATCTGTGCACGCCAAACAGCTCTCAGCAGGGCTCAACAGCCAGAAGCCGTTCCACCACACCGTCATCCCCTTCTAACCAGAGAACACCCGATACAGAAACAGGAGAAACAGGTATTAAATGAGTTGGCAAAGCCAAAATCCACCGGATCTACCACTCCAAAACAAACGTACACCACACTGCCCAATATTGATGGGAGCCAAAAACATGGAAGTCCTGAGCCCACACTGACCACAGCCAGACACCACTTCTGCAAGAACCAAGCAGCGCCTAGAGATCGCCCGTGATGACCCAGGAGAGCAGCTTGGAGCAGAGACAAACGTGAAGGAGGCACAGGGGCCAGGGTGCTGGGTGTGCCGTCTGTGGGACCTCACTGAGATTGCTGACCTCTGGCCCTTGGTGTCCGTCCTGTGGAGGAGGTAGCCCCAAATCCCTGCCTCCCTTCAGCGCTGACTGAGGCTGCCCTGAAGCCTCCCAGGGCTGAGACTGCTTCGAAATCCTGTCAACTGCACACCCACATAAACACACAAATAAACAAAGCATCAAGTCGCAGACAGGAAAAGAAAAGTATCACGAATCCTCCCTATCCAACAGGCATTTAAAAGGAACAGGAAAATTGTGGTAGTCTTTAAACCACCACCAGCTATCACGTCCTGTTGAGATGTTTTAGCCAATCAGGAACATCTCTTTACCAAGCACCTGTGTGTTTAGGAAGTCCGCTGACAGATTCCAAACAACCTCGGGCCTGCGACCTGACCCCCATTCTCGCGCATCACCTCCCGGCGGAACAAGCCCTGGACACCATTCAGATGGTGAGGAACAGGAACAAGGGTAGCTTTCCTCACCACCACCAAACAAGCTCGACCCGAGGCCGGAGAACAGCGGCGTTTGTAGGCAGCTTTCCACTGACCTTGTCAGGCGAGCGTTCCATCCCGCCACCCAGGTGTTTGACTCTCCCTGGGATACCAGCCGCTGCCAACCCTCACAACTCACAAGCTGGAAACAGAGGCCAAGCTGACAGGAGGAGGCCTCTCTCCATCCCCTACTGAATTCGCTCAGGACACGGAGGTTCCCAAACACACACGGCCCGGGTATTCCACACCTGGAGAACACTCTAACAACAGGCGCTGCAAGGCGTTCCCCTAAAGAGAAACTCAGTTTCTAACTTCCCTTAGGGAAAAATATGAGGCCCAGAACTTTCCAGAAAATCAAGTCTGGGAGGAAGCCACTCACCTCTGGCACTTCCTAAACCTGCCTTCCGCGGGTGCTCAGGGATGTCCCAGCGCCAGCCCGTCCACCAGGGCGGCAGCAGAACTCAGGCAGCCAGCACCTGGGCAGCAGGCGAAGCAACCCAGGGTGAACACGTCATCCCAGGCACCACTTCCCGGAGCCCCTCAGCAAGAACAACAGGCGGGACCAGAACCGAGGCTGACTCGAGGCTGGGGAGCCACAGACCCGCACAGCTCAATCATCGGACACGCTCTGCTGTGGACAGAGGCCCAGCCAGGAGAGGCCAGCACAGAGATCCTCGTGCGGCTCCACGGGCCAGCGTCCCTCAGGGCTGCAAGTTTGCGATCACAGCTTCAGAATCGGGTTCCAGAATCTTCCGGAATCAAAGACACACCCAACTGTAAAGCTGCCAGGACAGCAGGGCCCAGGAGCAGGCTCAGGGAGGAGCAGGTAGAAACCCCACACAGCACACACGTGTGCATGCTTACTCCACATGCCACCCCTTCACCCGATACTATACCATAAGCGCCTCTATGCACTCCATACACACCCTCAAATACACTCACCAAATGTGATGCGTGTACACCTCCACACACCCTCAATATACACGACACGCATGAACACGCTCACTCCACACACACCTGCTAAATACACTCACCACACACGCACAAGCGTGACACACGTGCACACTCATTCAGACCTCACACCTCACCAAGTACACAGGTGCACACATCCCCAAGTCCAGAACCTGCAGACTCCACAAGCTTTGGTTTCCCCACTGTTTCTCTCATCACATGAGATCCACACACACACAGGTGTCATTTACTGACATCTAACACCGGGAGGCCCTTAGACAGAACTGCAGTCACAAGTCGGCTTCATTCAGGCATTCACCACCAGCCCCGGAAGCCACCTCCTGTCCCCACGGGAGGGGCCGAGACCGCAGGCGTCGCTGGGCTTACAGATCCCCAGGCTGGCAACCCAGCGAAATCAGGAGGCTCGGCCACGGCCCTGGAGGAGGCGGGTACTGGCTCAGGTATGCGGCACACGGGTCCTCCTTTCCATCTGGCGACACCTCGACAGCGTCGGTGAAAGCCAGCGGGCTTGGCATTCCTGGGATAGGCGGTCCTGGAATTACAAGGAAGCTTTTACTTCTCCCCTCTGAACACATGAGGTCCATGGTCCCGCTCACATCTAACCCTGGGAATCGGAATCGGTGACTCCTTGTCCACCTGAGGACCACCCAAGAGGATCCACACACCTGCTGCAACAGCGGCACCGCACCTGGTCCGCAGGGGAGCAAAGCAAATCCACCTTTTGGCGAAAACTGGATTACCCGACACTGGCAGCCTGCAGTGTGTATATATCGTCAGGCCCCACATCTGCGGCGCCACCTGCAAGAGGAACACAAACCCTTAGTCCCGGGTTCTCACGATGGCCTGTGAGGTGGATGCTGGCACCTTCTCTTCTCCCAGCGGAGAGGAGAGAAGGCCAGGAGCCAGGGCCAGGGCCAGAGCTGGCGTGTCAGGAGGGTCAGGGTTCAAAAACCCCATCCGCCTCACAAAGCAGCCCTGACCGTTCAAGTGACTTCTATCATCAGCCTGAAAATGGACCACAGTTACCAGTAATTCTGAGTGCTGTTCCTTCTGGCGTCAGACATTTCGCTAGAAAGATTTTGCCAAATCTGCTTTCAAAATCCTATGCTATGAAATGTCTAATGAAAATCTGAGCTGTGAAATAAAGCACATATTTAAATGAATCCCAAAATGACTATCGCGAAGGAAGTTGTAACTTGAAGTGAAAAATATCCTCTAAATGACATCAGCCAGAATTACCTGCCATCATTACTGATCCCATATGATTAATGAATTCTACAGCATCATCTCAGATATGAACTTAAAACCATGAGCTGAATGCACATTTAGCACAACCAAAGTTCTGCTCTCATAAGCAGCACAGGCGTCTCTGGAGAGGATTTTAATTGGGACTACAATGCGCGGTGGTGGTAAGAGGTTTCATGCCGGCTGTTCTCCAAGGTGCAACACAGAAACACCACTAACCTCGAAGACACCTTTGTAACGAGATGATGAGAGACCATGTGGGCAGAACACTGTAAATATTTGAAAAGGAGAAACAATGCAAGGAAAGAATCTTATCAGTTACCCTTTAACACGCTTAGAAAAAACCGATTTCTCTTTTGGGATGATTAAAGAGGAAAATGACATTTCTGGATTTTTTTTTTTTTTTTACATTTTCTTTCTGAGACAGGGTCTTGGTTCTGTCACCAAGACTGGAGTACAGTGGAGCAATCACAGCTCACCGTAGCCTTAAGTGTTCTTCCACCTCGGACTCCAGAGTAGCAGGGACCACAGGCACGCACCACCATACTCAGCTAATTTTTCTGTTGTGAGAGAGATGGGGTGTCTTGCTCTGTTGTCCAGGCTGGTCTTGAACTCCTTGGCCTCACAAAGTGCTGCGATTACATTACAGGCATAAGCCAGCGTGCCCAACCAACCTTTTTCTTAATTCTATAACAATTCGCGCATTCAGAGGAAGGATAACTATTAGTGAGAAGAAACTTGGCGAAGCAATCGTTGATCTGAAAACAAAGTGGTAACAATTCCTCATTGTGACATTTGAGTTTGAAACTGTTAACATACCAAGCAAAATGATAGCTCAAATCAGGTTTTACAAAGAAGTCCAATAGATGATGAGTCAATTGTATGTTTATTTCTAGATTTGAGAAAGTAAGTCATAGCCAACTTCTACAGTTTTGTTGCCATAGACCCAAGATTAAATCACAATGTGCGTGCCAGCGTGCCTCAGGGTGCGACAGGGAACCCCACGCCCACCAAGCACGCATATGCAGAACTATTTTGCCCAAATCTATTTTCCAACATAGAATTAAAGAGGTCCCAGATATACTTTTCTCTCTCCCACCAAGTATGTGAGGTCAAGTTTATCCTAGTATTCGATAAAAGGCTCATGTGAAAAGGGAACAGCAACGCTCAGGCGACCGCAGGCCCGGCAGGCGCTCTATAGCAGAAGGGCCGGCACAGGCAGGGCTGTGGGTGCACCTGCACCCTCGCTAACCTCATGGTGCAAGCACCGAGGCTCTACAGATTCCACTCCCAGAGTTAGTGGGAAACTCCATCCTAGCACCGGGATGCTCTGCCTTGCTAGATGTACCTGCTTTAAGATATGCATGAACTGTCCTTACTCTACACACGAGACTCACTAGGAGATACTTTCAGATTTATCGGAAAATAGACATTCCAGCAAATGCATTTCTGTAAGATTCTCTACCTCTTTTCACTGGGGGAGGGGAGGGAAAAGGTAACTTGCCTCAAGGGTTGGAGACAAAGCCGTTACTGCAAGACAAAGTGCTGCGCACCCGGACGCAGGAGTAGCACACGAGGCTAGCACAGGCTGGCGCCAGCCCTCTCCAGAAGCAGGCCTGTCCTTCCTCCTCCCTCAGCCCCAGCTCCTCAGGCCTCAGTGGCTGCTGACAGGGCAGAGGCCACAACTAGAGGCTCTCAACTCCACCAGGGACAGGAGCCCCGGACGCTGGGGACTCAGCGGCTGCCCTCGCGCCCACCTCCCTCTGCTCCGCCCTTCTCAGGAGCCAGGCGTGGCCACTGACCCTCTCTTCCCTTCTGTGGCTCCTACAAAAACCAGTCCAGCGAGCCCAGGCTGCCTCGCCGCCACGGATGCCCGGCACAGGCCACATGTCCTCATCAAGCTCCTGGATGGGCAAGAAGGCTCTTGCAGTATTTCACTTTCTGGTTGAGCATCCCCAGCCTGAAATCCAAAGTGCTCGAAGAGCATTTCCTGCAGTGTCATATGAGGAGAGCTCGGAATGTTTCAGGTTTCAGAGCATTTTGGAGTAGGGACGCTCAGCCTGAATTTGAGCGTCTTTTCAAGGAGGCCACACACTGAAGCCCCGATGTCCGCCCACACAATCCCAGCACACCCTCTGAAGTCCCCAGCAACAAGATTTTCTTTCTTCAAAAAAAAAAAAAAAAAAAAAAAAAACCCCAAGTCACATAAACTCACACGCAACCACTGAAGGGGGTTGTGGACACCTGCACAGACTGGATGAAATTGAACTGTCACATCTTTACCAGGGCAATTTCAAGTCATTCCTCAAAACGCACACCTGTTTTACTGAGCTGCATTTTAAGGTGAACACACACAAATCATTTCGGGGAAACAAATGTCACTTGGGGCTGTGTGTGGTTTCTTGACTCCTGGGAATAACTCAGCGTTCACCCTCACTTCTGGATAAGGGAGAAGATGCAAAGAAATCTGTTAAAACAAAGACATGGAAACAAGTTTAAGAAGGGTTTGAAAGGTTCCTCCTGTCCCCCTGGAGGGGAGAGGAGGACGCCTGGAAAACTTACGGGGGCAGGAGCACAGCCTCCTCGGTGTGCCATGGGCGTCGCCTCGCTGAGGGAAGGGCGATGCCTGGAAGGCTCACGGGGTGGGAGCACAGCCTCCTCAGTGCTTTCTACACTCAGCAGCTTCCGAGATTCCCGTAGAAGCAGAGCAGCGTGAGAACCGAGACGGAACACACCCCAAAGAAAGGGGATGAGGGGTCCACAAAAGCATTCGCTCATTACCAAGGAGCACGGGCATGGCGCCGCTTCAAAGAGCGTGTGAAAAAGTCACTCACGGGTGTTTCAGAAAATAAGGGTAGCGTGAGATTGCTCGATCAGTTCCAACAGGCTGCCATCCCCCAGGCCATGAAGCCCCTGAGATGAGCCTCTCACAGTGAACAGAAGTCACTCGCACCTCTGCCAGAGAAAGTCCTACTAGCCGACACGTGACCTCACGAAACCTGGCCTTCAGCCCGTCGACCACAGTGAGTCTGACACGGTACATCCCTCCAGATGGTTAAGGACCCCAGCCTTCTTGGCACCAGGGATGGGTATCGTGGAAGACAATTTTTCTGAGGGTGGTTTTGAAATGCAACTGTTCCACCTCAGGTCAGGCATTGGATCCTCATAAGGAGCACCCTCCGAGATCCCTTCACATGCCGTTTACAATAGGGTCCCAGCGCCTAGGAGAATCTAAATGCTGCCGCTGATCCAGAGGAGGCAGAGCTCAGGCGGCCATGCTCACGCCGCCCGCCACTCACCTCCGGCTATGACCCGGTCCCTAACAGACTATGGACCACAGCACCAGTCTGCAGTCAGGACTAAGCCCTACTGGCCAGCACACACACCAGCCCAGGTGGAGACACTACTCGTGACCCTGCTGGGCAGGAAGGAAACCTGAGGGCCGTTTCCTGACCAGGATGCCACACCCCGACCCAAATACAGAGGTCCCCATAAAACCCACTGTACACTCAACAGAAAACAGAGCCACACCTGGGCAGCGCAACAAGACCCCCATCCCTGCAACAAAGAAAGAAAATTAGCCAGGCATGCTGGTGCGCCCGAGGTCCCAGCTGCTCGGGTGACTGAGGGGAGGATCGCCTGAGCCAGGGATCACGCCACCGCATGCCAGCCTGGGTGACAGAGCAAGACCCGTCTCGGAAAATATAAATAAACTAAAACCAACAGAAACTGGGTGCATGTAGGGTGGAAGAAAGCGCCGCAGGAGACTAGCGAATGGCACCACAGGGTTTCTGTCAGGAAGAACAACCCGTCTCCCGACCAAGTGCTCACGCCCTCATGAGACCCTGTGCTTGGGAAGCACCAGCGAGGCCACGTGGCTGGCCTCTTCCTGCTTTAAATCAAGTGGAACCAGGCGCTGTGATGACACACAGGGACTATGACAAACCCTGGAGGTTCTAACTGAGAAAACAATTACATGTGTGAGTTCCTATGACGGCGTCTCAAAACAATGGAAGGAGGGTACCATTTGCAAATAAGACAACTTCTGAAGTCTATTCAAGTGTTACCACTTGGGAAAATAGGAAGACTCATTTTCTCCATAGACAGCACACACACAGCACTTTGCCACACATAATACAAAGGCGATTTATGGCAGTGGCGCATATTTTCACGTGTATCACCTTTTGGGCATCTTCTAGGTTTGCTAGAGCCGGCTACTTTTATTCCCCACAAAACACACAGAAATGCATGAGCACATCTCCTCTCATGGAGCATCTACACTAATAGGAAGAAGAATGTCGTGCTCCAAGTGTACCTGCAAACACGGTTTCTTCTGAAAACCCAAGTGCATGCAAAGCAAACACGGCATATCACTAAAGCGCACAGGAGAGCAGAGCACCTCTTAGTAGAAAGAATGTAAAGGATAGCTAGTTGGGAACATTATTTTAAAAGTTTCTATGGAATGAGTTATCCCAGGAGCCCGTTTGGTACCTGCATTCAAAGGCAATTCATTATTCGACATCGAACCTTTAACAGAAGGTTCACAGTAAAACCCGAGCGGCATTCCCTGGTGACTTTTCGATGCTCAGGTTTCAGTATCGATACAGCTTGGTAAGCAGTCAGGAGAGGCGGCTCAGAGGCTGAAAGCACACAGGTCAGGCGCTCCTGGGTCCGACAGCCTCACCTGGGCCTCGCTTTCTGCACTGCCCAGGGCTGCTCACGAGATTGTGCGAAGCGGATCTGTGCCGCCAAACAGCTCTCAGCAGGGGCTCAACAGCCAGAAGCCGTTCCACCACACCGTCATCCCCTTCTAACCAGAGAACACCCGATACAGAAACAGGAGAAACAGGTATTAAATGAGTTGGCAAAGCCAAAATCCACCGGATCTACCACTCCAAAACAAACGTACACCACACTGCCCAATATTGATGGGAGCCAAAAACATGGAAGTCCTGAGAGCCCACACTGACCACAGCCAGACACCACTTCTGCAAGAACCAAGCACGCCTAGAGATCGCCCGTGATGACCCAGGAGAGCAGCTTGGAGCAGAGACAAACGTGAAGGAGAGGCACAGGGGCCAGGGTGCTGGGTGTGCCGTCTGTGGGACCTCACTGAGATTGCTGACCTCTGGCCCTTGGTGTCCGTCCTGTGGAGGAGGTAGCCCCAAATCCCTGCCTCCCTTCAGCGCTGACTGAGGCTGCCCTGAAGCCTCCCAGGGCTGAGACTGCTTCAATCCTGTCAACTGCACACCCACATAAACACACAAATAAACAAAGCATCAAATGCGCAGACAGGAAAAGAAAAGTATCACGAATCCTCCCTATCCAACAGGCATTTAAAAGGAACAGGAAAATTGTGGTAGTCTTTAAACCACCACCAGCTATCACGTCCTGTTGAGATGTTTTAGCCAATCAGGAACATCTCTTTACCAAGCACCTGTGTGTTTAGGAAGTCCGCTGACAGATTCCAAACAACCTCGGAGCCTGCGACCTGACCCCCATTCTCTGCGCATCACCTCCCGGCGGAACAAGCCCTGGACACCATTCAGATGGTGAGGAACAGGAACAAGGGTAGCTTTCCTCACCACCACCAAACAAGCTCGACCCGAGGCCGGAGAACAGCGGCGTTTGTAGGCGCTTTCCACTGACCTTGTCAGGCGAGCGTTCCCATCCCGCCACCCAGGTGTTTGACTCTCCCTGGGATACCAGCCGCTGCCAACCCTCACAACTCACAAGCTGGAAACAGAGGCCAAGCTGACAGGAGGAGGCCTCTCTCCATCCCCTACTGAATTCGCTCAGGACACGGAGGTTCCCAAACACACACGGCCCGGGTATTCCACACCTGGAGAACACTCTAACAACAGGCGCTGCAAGGCGTTCCCCTAAAGAAACTCAGTTTCTAACTTCCCTTAGGGAAAAATATGAGGCCCAGAACTTTCCAGAAAATCAAGTCTGGGAGGAAGCCACTCACCTCTGGCACTTCCTAAACCTGCCTTCCGCAGGTGCTCAGGGATGTCCCAGCGCCAGCCCGTCCACCAGGGCGGCAGCAGAACTCAGGCAGCCAGCACCTGGGCAGCAGGCGAAGCAACCCAGGGTGAACACGTCATCCCAGGCACCACTTCCCGGAGCCCCTCAGCAAGAACAACAGGCGGGACCAGAACCGAGGCTGACTCGAGGCTGGGGAGCCACAGACCCGCACAGCTCAATCATCGGACACGCTCTGCTGTGGACAGAGGAGCCCAGCCCAGGAGAGGCCAGCACAGAGATCCTCGTGCGGCTCCACGGGCCAGCGTCCCTCAGGGCTGCAAGTTTGCGATCACAGCTTCAGAATCGGGTTCCAGAATCTTCCGGAATCAAAGACACACCCAACTGTAAAGCTGCCAGGACAGCAGGGCCCAGGAGCAGGCTCAGGGAGGAGCAGGTAGAAACCCCACACACAGCACACACGTGTGCATGCTTACTCCACACATGCCACCCCTTCACCCGATACTATACATAAGCGCCTCTATGCACTCCATACACACCCTCAAATACACTCACCAAATGTGATGCGTGTACACACTCCACACACCCTCAATATACACGACACACGCATGAACACGCTCACTCACACACACCTGCTAAATACACTCACCACACACGCACAAGCGTGACACACGTGCACACTCATTCAGACCTCACACCCCTCACCAAGTACACAGGTGCACACATCCCCAAGTCCAGAACCTGCAGACTCCACAAGCTTTGGTTTCCCCACTGTTTCTCTCATCACATGAGATCCACACACACACAGGTGTCATTTACTGACATCTAACACCGGGAGGCCCTTAGACAGAACTGCAGTCACAAGTCGGCTTCATTCAGGCATTCACCACCAGCCCCGGAAGCCACCTCCTGTCCCCACGGGGAGGGCCGAGACCGCAGGCGTCGCTGGGCTTACAGATCCCCAGGCTGGCAACCCAGCGAAATCAGGAGGGCTCGGCCACGGCCTGGAGGAGGCAGGTACTGGCTCAGGTATGCGGCACCACGGGTCCTCCTTTCCATCTGGCGACACCTCGACAGCGTCGGTGAAAGCCAGCGGGGCTTAACATTCCTGGGATAGGCGGTCCTGGAATTACAAGGAAGCTTTTACTTCTCCCCTCTGAACACATGAGGTCCATGGTCCCGCTCACATCTAACCCTGGGAATCGGAATCGGTGACTCCTTGTCCACCTGAGGACCACCCAAGAGGATCCACACACCTGCTGCAACAGCGGCACCGCACCTGGTCCGCAGGGGGCAAAGCAAATCCCACCTTTTGGCGAAAACTGGATTACCCGACACTGGCAGCCTGCAGTGTGTATATATCGTCAGGCCCCCATCTGCGGCGCCACCTGCAAGAGGAACACAAACCCTTAGTCCCGGGTTCTCACGATGGCCTGTGAGGTGGATGCTGGCACCTTCTCTTCTCCCAGCGGAGAGGAGAGAAGGCCAGGAGCCAGGGCCAGGGCCAGAGCTGGCGTGTCAGGAGGGTCAGGGTTCAAAAACCCCATCCGCCTCACAAAGCAGCCCTGACCGTTCAAGTGACTTCTATCATCAGCCTGAAAATGGACCACAGTTACCAGTAATTCTGAGTGCTGTTCCTTCTGGCGTCAGACATTTCGCTAGAAAGATTTTGCCAAATCTGCTTTCAAAATCCTATGCTATGAAATGTCTAATGAAAATCTGAGCTGTGAAATAAAGCACATATTTAAATGAATCCCAAAATGACTATCGCGAAGGAAGTTGTAACTTGAAGTGAAAAATATCCTCTAAATGACATCAGCCAGAATTACCTGCCATCATTACTGATCCCATATGATTAATGAATTCTACAGCATCATCTCAGATATGAACTTAAAACCATGAGCTGAATGCACATTTAGCACAACCAAAGTTCTGCTCTCATAAGCAGCACAGGCGTCTCTGGAGAGGATTTTAATTGGGACTACAATGCGCGGTGGTGGTAAGAGGTTTCATGCCGGCTGTTCTCAAGGTGCAACACAGAAACACCACTAACCTCGAAGACACCTTTGTAACGAGATGATGAGAGACCATGTGGGCAGAACACTGTAAATATTTGAAAAGGAGAAACAATGCAAGGAAAGAATCTTATCAGTTACCCTTTAACACGCTTAGAAAAAACCGATTTCTCTTTTGGGATGATTAAAGGAAAATGACATTTCTGGATTTTTTTTTTTTTTTTTACATTTTCTTTCTGAGACAGGGTCTTGGTTCTGTCACCAAGACTGGAGTACAGTGGAGCAATCACAGCTCACCGTAGCCTTAAGTGTTCTTCCCACCTCGGACTCCAGAGTAGCAGGGACCACAGGCACGCACCACCATACTCAGCTAATTTTTCTGTTGTGAGAGAGATGGGGTGTCTTGCTCTGTTGTCCAGGCTGGTCTTGAACTCCTTGGCCTCACAAAGTGCTGCGATTACATTACAGGCATAAGCCAGCGTGCCCAACCAACCTTTTTCTTAATTCTATAACAATTACGCGCATTCAGAGGAAGGATAACTATTAGTGAGAAGAAACTTGGCGAAACAATACGTTGATCTGAAAACAAAGTGGTAACAATTCCTCATTGTGACATTTGAGTTTGAAACTGTTAACATACCAAGCAAAATGATAGCTCAAATCAGGTTTTACAAAGAAGTCCAATAGATGATGAGTCAATTGTATGTTTATTTCTAGATTTGAGAAAGTAAGTCATAGCCAACTTCTACAGTTTTGTTGCCATAGACCCAAGATTAAATCACAATGTGCGTACTTAGCGTGCCTCAGGGTCTGACAGGGAACCCCGCCCACCAAGCACGCATATGCAGAACTATTTTGCCAAATCTATTTTCCAACATAGAATTAAAGAGGTCCCAGATATACTTTTCTCTCTCCCACCAAGTATGTGAGGTCAAGTTTATCCTAGTATTCGATAAAAGGCTCATGTGAAAAGGGAACAGCAACGCTCAGGCGACCACGCAGGCCCGGCAGGCGCTCTATAGCAGAAGGGCCGGCACAGGCAGGGCTGTGGGTGCACCTGCACCCTCGCTAACCTCATGGTGCAAGCACCGAGGCTCTACAGATTCCACTCCCAGAGTTAGTGGGAAACTCCATCCTAGCACCGGGATGCTCTGCCTTGCTAGATGTACCTGCTTTAAGATATGCATGAACTGTCCTTACTCTACACACGAGACTCACTAGGAGATACTTTCAGATTTATCGGAAAATAGACATTCCAGCAAATGCATTTCTGTAAGATTCTCTACCTCTTTTCACTGGGGGGGGAGGGGGGAGGGGGGAAAAGGTAACTTGCCTCCAAGGGTTGGAGACAAAGCCGTTACTGCAAGACAAAGTGCTGCGCACCCGGACGCAGGAGTAGCACACGAGGCTAGCACAGGCTGGCGCCAGCCCTCTCCAGAAGCAGGCCTGTCCTTCCTCCTCCCTCAGCCCCAGCTCCTCCAGGCCTCAGTGGCTGCTGACAGGGCAGAGGCCACAACTAGAGAGGCTCTCAACTCCACCAGGGACAGGAGCCCCGGACGCTGGGGACTCCGCGGCTGCCCTCCGCGCCCACCTCCCTCTGCTCCGCCCTTCTCAGGAGCCAGGCGTGGCCACTTTGACCCTCTCTTCCCTTCTGTGGCTCCTACAAAAACCAGTCCAGCGAGCCCAGGCTGCCTCGCACGCCACGGATGCCCGGCACAGGCCACATGTCCTCATCCAAGCTCCTGGATGGGCAAGAAGGCTCTTGCAGTATTTCACTTTCTGGTTGAGCATCCCCAGCCTGAAATCCAAAGTGCTCCGAAGAGCATTTCCTGCGAGTGTCATATGAGGGAGAGCTCGGAATGTTTCAGGTTTCAGAGCATTTTGGAGTAGGGACGCTCAGCCTGAATTTGAACGTCCAGAGTTACATCTTTCCTTCAAGAAGCCTTTCGCTAAGGCTGTTCTTGTGGAATTGGCAAAGTGATATTTGCAAGCCCTTAGAGGGCTATGGTGAAAAAGGAAATATCTTCCGTTCAAAACTGGAAAGAAGCTTTCAGAAAACTGCTCTGTGTTGTGATAATTCATCTCACAGAGTTACATCTTTCCTTCAAGAAGCATTTCTGCTAAGGCTGTTCTTGTGGAATTGGCAAAGGATATTTGGAAGGCCATAGAGTTCTATGGTGGAAAAGGAAATATCTTCCGCTCAAAACTGGAAAGAAGCTTTCTGAGAAACTGCTCTGTGTTGTGTTAATGCATCTCACAGAGT
>JAKFHT010002086.1:0-20103 GCA_023783455.1 Erythrocebus patas
CATGGGCAATGAAAAAAGTAAATATCCCAGGATAAAACTAGAAGGAAGCTCTCTGAGAAACCACTTTGTGATGTGTGCATTCATCTCAGAGTTAAACCTTTCTTTTCATTCAGTTTTCAAACACTTTTTTGTAGAATCTGCAAGGATGTTTTGGAGCATATTGAGGCCATGGTGAAAAGAAAATCTTCAGATAAAAACTAGAAAGAAGCTGAGAAACTGCTTTGTGATGTGCATTCATCTCACAGATTAAACCTTTTTTTTTGATTCAGCAGTTTGGAAACACTGTTTTGTCCATTCTGCAATGGACATTTGGGAGTTCATTGAGGCCAATGGTGAAAAAAAAGAATATCCAGGATAAAAAGAGAAAAGTCTGAGAAACCACTTTGTGATGTGCATTCATCTCACAGAGTTAAACCTTTCTTTGATTCAGCAGTTTAAAACAGTTTTTTGTCCATTCTGGGAATGGACATTTGGGAGTTCATGAGGCCAATGGCAAAAAAGGAATATCCCAGGACAAAACTAGAAGGATCTGAGAAACGCTTTTGATGTGTTCATTCATCTACAGAGTTAAACCTTTCTTTTCATTCAGCAGTTTGAAACACTGTTTTTGTAGAATCTGAAGGATATTTGGGAGCTCATTGAGGCCTATGGTAAAAAGGAAATATTTTCAAAAAACTAGAAAGAAGTTTCTGAGAAACTGCTTTGTGATGTGGCATTCATCTCACAGAGTTAAACCTTTCTGATTCAGCAGTTTGGAAACACTGTTTTTGTAGAATCTGCAGGGATTTGGGATCATTGACCTATGGTGAAAAGGAACATCTTCAGACAAAAAACTAGAAAGAAGATTTTCTGAGAAACTGCTTTTGATGTGTGCATTCATCTCACAGAGTTAAACCTTTTTCATTCAGCAGTTTGGAAACTGTTTTGAATTCAAGGATATTTGGGAGCACATTGAGGCCTATGGTGAAAAAAAAGGAAATATCAAATAAAACTAGAAAGAAATTATCTGAGAAACCACTTTTGATGTGCATTCATTCTCAGAGTTAAACCTTTCTTTTCATTCAGCAGTTTGGAAACACTGTTTTTAGAATCTGAAAGGGATATTTGGAGTGCTTTGAGGCTATGGTGAAAAGGAAACATCTTCATAAAAAGTAGAAAGAAGGTTTCTGAGAAACTGATTTGTGATGTGTGCATTCATCTCACAGAGTTAAACTTTCTTGATTCAGCAGTTTGAAACACAGTTTTTGTCCATTCTGTGAACATGTTTGGGAGCTCATTGAGGCCAATGAAAAGCAAATATCAGGATAAAAACTAGAAGGAAGCTATCTGAGAAACTGCTTTGTGATGTGCATTCATCTCAGAGTTAAACCTCTTTTCATTCAGCAGTTTGGAAACACTGTTTTTTGTATAAATGCAAAGGATATTTGGGGCATTGAGGCCTGTGAAAAGAAATCTTCAGAAAAAAACTAGAAAGAAGTGTTTCTGAGAAACTGCTTGTGATGTGCATTCATCTCACAGAGTTAAACCTTTTGATTCAGTTTGGAAACACTGTTTTGTCCATTCACAGAATGGACATTTGGAGCTCATTGAGGTAAAATGAGAAAAAGCTAATATCCCAGGATAAAAACTAGAAGGAAGCTCTGAGAAACCACTTTTGATGTGCATTCATCTTGAGTTAAACCTTTTTTTGTTTTTTATTTAAAAGAACTTTTTATAATTAGGTATTTAATGAAAATGAGACTTTTTAAAGAAAACATATTCTGTAAAATCAAAAGAGAATTTAAAATAAGTTGTCTTTTGTCATTTTCTATATGGACATTGATTCTGAGGTATAACAACTTGGTTACTTTTTTGAAAAAAACTTTTTGTACTAGAATTGTAATCTCTAATTATCTTTTCCAACATGTAGATATCTTTGGAAAACTGAACATTGTTGAGTATTTTGTGAAATAAATTGAAGAAAAATTTATTCAGAAACTGTTTTTGTAGTGAACACAAAATATTAAATGTCTCAGAATCAAGATACTTTGAAGATTTTTCTACAGGTGAAAAACTCAAATACATTCATTATAAACTGAAGAAAGCATGTCTTCATTCTCATGAGTGGAAAAACTTTCTTTCTTTCAACAAAACTGAAACCTTTTATCTTGTTTCTGTCACAATTTAAATGTGACTATAAAATGTGTTTTCAAAACTTTCTGAGTAAAATGATTCTCTTTCACCAAGAAAAAGCATGTTAAACTTGTTTTTAAAGATTATGAATATGTTACCAGGGAATTGTTCTTACATTTTAGTTGCATGAGAAAACACTGAAATTATGTAGAACAAAAGTTCATTCAAATACATATTCACATAAATTTTAGTTTTTGATCTTGATGGAAACAAGCTTTTGATTTTAATCATTATGTTTCAGAAATTTTCAAAATATTTTTGTGATGTTAAGAGATATATATTCTATTCATCATTTAAGGAAGACTAGAAATAACTAGAAAATGTGAAACTAAACATATTCTAAAAGTATGATTTAAACTTTTGAGAATGGTTACTTTCTTTTCATAAAAATTTTATTTTATTCTAAGTTCTAGACATAAAATGCATTTTGTTACATGTGAGCATGTTGGTGTGAAAAAATATCAAAGAGAAAATGCTTTCATAAAGAAAACTAGTGTGTGATGTTCTTCCTGTGATCTCATTTTCATCAGTGAATGAAACACTGGTCCTTGCAATAGTTTGAGAGAATGATGGTTGGCTTCATCCATGTATAAAAAGAAATGAACTATCTTTATAAAAATTTCAGAAAAACTGTTTTTCAATCCAGTCTATCATTGATGGACATTTGTTTGATCTATTGTGAGAAACAATAATATGTGTGATGTGCATAGAAAATTATTTATAATCCTTTTGATATAATACAGGATGTTTGAAAAATATTTTGTTCAGATCCTGAAAAAAAAACTGTTGTCCATGTGAACTAGTTTTGATTCACAAAGAGTTAAAAGTGTTCTTTAGCATTTAACATTCCTTTTGAAAACTGGAAAGACATTCTGATGTTTAACATGTGTTGAATTTGAGGACAATCTGAGAAAATAAATATTCAATTAGAAAAGAAAGTCATTGTATTGAGATGACATGATTGTATGTGAAAACTGAGCATTTCTGGTAACACAGAGTTTTGTTGGAACAAACAGAGTCAGATAATACCACATTTTGAAACTGTCTGATCTTTTGACAAACCTGACAAAAACAAGAAAATGAAAAGATTCCATATAAAAATCTGAAAAAACTGTGCTTTGTGAAACTGTGTTTCTTCATTTACAAATATAATTCATTCTTAAAGAGTTACATGTTGACTTCCATCTGAAGAAAAAGAAACATTCAGATAATAAACTGAAACAAGCTTCTGAGAAACTGTTTTGATGTGTGCATTCATCTCACAGAGTTAAACTTTCTTTGATTCAGCAGTTTGGAAACACTGTTTTTGTCCATTCTGTGAATGGATATTTGGAGATTGAGGCCAATGGTGAAAAAGTATCCCAGATAAAAAGAAGCTATCTGAGAAACCTTTGTGATGTGTGCATTCATCACAGTTAAACTTTCTTTTCATTCAGCAGTTTTAAACACTATTTTTGTAGGATCTCAGATGGACATTTGAGAGCATTGAGGCCAAGGTGAAAAGGAAACATCAGATAAAACTAGAAAGAAGCTTGAGAAACTGATTTGTGATGTGTGCATTCATCTCACAGAGTTAAACTTCTTTGTTATTCAGCAGTTTGGAAACACTGTTTTTGTCCATTCTGCAAATGGACATTTGGATATCATTGAGGCCAAAGGTGAAAAAGAATATCCCAGATAAAAACTAGAAGAAGCTATCTGAGAAACTGCTTTGTGATGTGTGCATTCATCTCAGAGTTCTTTTCATTCAGCAGTTTGAAACACTGTTTTTGTCCATTCTGCAAATGGACATTTGGGAACTCATTGAGGAATGGAAAAAGAAATATCCAGATAAAAAAGTTATCTGAGAAACTGCTTTGTGATGTGCATTCATCTCAGAGTTAAACTTTCTTTTCATTCAGCAGTTTGGAAACACTATTTTTGTAGAATCAAAGGGATATTTGGGAGCATTGAGGCATGGTGAAAAGGAAACATTTTCAGATAAAACTAGAAAGAAGCTTCTGAGAAACTGCTTTGATGTGTGTGCATTCATCTCACAGAGTTAAACTTTGGATTCAGCAGTTTGGAAACACTGTTTTGTCCATCTGAGTGACATTTGGGAGTTCATTCAATGGTGAAAAAAATATCCCAGGATAAAACTAGAAGGAAACTTATCTGAGAAACTGCTTGATGTGTGCATTCATCTCACAGAGTTAAACTTTCTTTTATTCAGCAGTTTGGAAACACTTTTTTTTTCTCTGAATGGACATTTGGGAGCTCATTGAGGCCAATGGTGAAAAAAGAAATATCTCATAATAAAACTAGAAGAAGCTATCTGAGAAACTTTGTGATGTGCATTCATCTCACAGAGTTAAACTTTCTTTTCATTCAGCAGTTTGAAACACTGTTTTTGTAGAATCTCTGAAATATTGGGACATATTGAGGCCTATGGTGAAAAACAAAATGTCTTCAGATAAAAACTAGAAAGAAGCTTCTGAAACTGTTTTGTGATGTGCATTCATCTCACAGAGTTAAACCTTTCTCATTCAGCAGTTTGAAACACTGTTTTTGTCCTTGCAAATGGACATTTGGGAGCTCATTGAGGCTATGGTGAAAAGAAATATCCCAGATAAATAGAAAGAAGCTATCTGAGAAACTGCTTTGTGATGTTTGCATTCATCTCACAGAGTTAAACTTTTCTTTTCATTCAACATTTTGGAAACATTGTTTTCGTAGAATCCTTGAAAGGATATTTGCAAGCGCATTGAGTCCTATGGTGAAAAATAAAACATCCTCAGATAAAAAATAGAAAGAAGTTTTCTCATAAACTGCTTTGTGATGTGTGCATTCATGTTACAGAGTTAAACGTTTTTTTGATTCAGCAGTTTGGAAACACTCTTTTTGTCAATTCTGTGAATGGACTTTTGGGAGCTTATTGAAGCCAATGCAAAAAAGTGAATATCCCAGGACAAAAAACTAGAAGCTATCTGAGAACTTTTGTTTGTGTGTGTGCATTCATCTCAGATAAACCTTTATTTTCATTCAGCAGTTTGGAAACACTGTTTTTGTAGAATAAGGGATGTTTTTGAGAGCATTGAGGCCTATGTGAAACATCTTCAGAAAAAAGAAAGAAGCTCTGAGAAACTGCTTTGTGATGTGTGCATTCATCTCACAGAGTTAAACTTTCTTTGATTCAGCATTACACTGAATCTGAAATGGACATTTGGGATCATTGAGGCCAATGGAAAAAATATTCAGGATAAAACTAGAAGGAAGCTATTTGAAAACTTTTTGTGATGTGTGCATTCATCTCACAGAGTTAAACCTTTCTTTTCATTCAGCAGTTTGGAAACACTGTTTTTAGAATGTTTGAGGATATTTGGAGCATTGAGGCCTATGGTGAAAAGGAAACATCTTCAGATAAAAACAAAGAACTTTCTGAGAAACTGCTTTGTGATGTGCATTCATCTCACAAAATTTCTTTTCAGCAGTTTGGAAACACTTTTTTGTCCATTCTGCAATGGACATTTGGGAGCTCATTGAGCCAAAGGTGAAAAGTGAACATATCCAGATACTAAAGGAAGCTATCTGAGAAACTGCTTTGTGATGTGTGCATTCATCTCACAGTTAAACCTTTTTCATTCAGCAGTTTGGAAACACTGTTTTTGTAGAATCTGCAAGGGATATTTGGAGTGAATTGAGGCTATGGTGAAAAGGAAACATCTTCATATAAAACGAAAGACTTTCTGAGAAACTGCTTTGTGATGTGCATTCATCTCACAGAGTTAAACTTTCTTTCAATTCAACAGTTTGGAAACACTGTTTTTGTGAATATTGAAATTTGAGGGCATGAGGAAAAAAAGAATATCCCAGATAAAACTAAGAAGCTATCTGAGAAACTGCTTTGTGATGTGTGCATTCATCTCACAGAGTTAAACCTTTCTTATTCATGCAGTTTGAAACACTGTTTTTGTACAATCTGCAAAGGATATTTGGGAGCATTGAGGCTGGTGAAAAAGGAACATTTTCAGATAAAAACTAGAAAGAAGCTTTCTGAGAAACTTTGTGATGTGCATTCATCTCACAGAGTTAAACCTTTTCTTGATTCAGCAGTTTGAAACACTGTTTTGTCCATTCTGTGAATGGACATTTTGAGCATTGAGGTCAATGAAAAGGAATAACCAGGATAAAACAAGAAAGAAGCTATCTGAGAAACTTTGTGATGTGCATTCATCTCACAGAGTTAAACCTTTCTTTTCATTCAGTTTTGAAACACTATTTTGTAGAATCTGCAAAGGATATTTGGGAGCATTGAGGCCTAAAAAAAGGAAACATCTTCAGATAAAAACTAAAAAGAAGCTTTCTGAAACTGCTTTGATGTGTATTCATCTCACAGAGTTAAACTTTTGATTCAGCAGTTTGGAAACACTGTTTTTGTCATCTCCAATGGACTTTTGGGAGGTCATTGAGCCTAAGAATATCTTCCAGGATAAAAACTAGAAGGAAGCTGAAAACGCTGATGTGTGCATTCATCTCACAGAGTTAAACTTTCTTTTCATTCAGCAGTTGAAACACTGTTTTGTAGAATCAAAGGATATTTGAGTGCATTGAGGCCTATGGTGAAAAGGAAATATCTTCAAAAAACTAGAAGAAGCTGAGAAACTGCTGATGTGTGCATTCATCTCACAGAGTTAAACTTTCTTTGATTCAGCAGTTTGGAAACACTGTTTTGTCCATTCTGCAATGGACATTTGGGGTTCATTGAGGCCAATGGTGAAAAGGAATATCCCAGGATAAAAACTAGAAGGAAGCTATCTGAGAAACTTGTGTACATTCATAGAGTTAAAACTTTTTTTCATTCAGCAGTTTGGAAACACTGTTTTTGTAGAAACCAAAGGATATTTGGGAGCATTTGAGACTGGTGAAAAGGAAATAACTTCAGATAAAACCAGAAGGTCTGAGAAACTGCTTGTGATGTGCATTCACCTCACAGAGTTAACCTTTCTTGATTCAGCAGTTTGAAACACTGTTTTGTCCATTCTGCAAATGGACATTTGGGAACTCATTGAGGCCAATGGCAAAAATGAATATCAGGATAAAAACTAGAAGGAAGCTATCTGACAAACCACTTTTGTGATGTGTGCATTCATCTGACAGAGTTAAACTTTCTTTTCATTCAGCAGTTTGGAAACACTGTTTTTCTAGTTCTGAATGGATATTGGGAGCATTGAGGCCTATGGTGAAAAGGAAATATCTTGAAAAAAAGGAAAGAAATTTCTGATAAACTGCTATGATTTGTGTTCTAATCTCAGAGATGTAAACCTTTCTTTGGTTTCAGCACTTTGGAAACATTGTTTTTGTTCATTCTGTAAATGTACATTTGGGAGCTCATTAGGGTCAATGAGGAAACAGCGAATATCCCAGGATAAAACCTAGAAGAAATCTGTCTTGGAAACTGGTTGTGATATGTTCATTCATCTTACAGAGTTAAGCCTTTCTTTTCATTCAGCAGTTTGGAAACACTCTTTTTGTAGACACTGTGAAAGGATATTTGAGGCAATTGAGCCTAGTGAAAAGGAAAACTTTCAGAAAAAAGAAGAAACTTTCTGAGAAACTGCTTTGTGATGTGTGCATTCATCAGAGTTAAACCTTTTTTCAAGCAGTTTGAAACACTAGAATCTAAAAGGGATGGGAGCATTTTGAGTCTGTGATGAAAAAGAAAATATCCAGATAAAACTAGAAACCTGAGAAACTGTTTGTATGTGTATTCATCTCACAGAGTTAAACTTTTTGATTCAGCAGTTTGGAAACACTGTTTTGTTTGTCCAAATGGATTTGGGAGCTTGTATAAGGCCAAGGAGAAAAAAAATATCAGATAACTAGAATTATCTGAGAAACTGATGTGCATTCATTTCCAGAGTTAAACCTTTTTCATTCAGCAGTTTGGAAACACTGTTTTGTATTCTGAAGAGATATTGAGAGCATTGAGCCTACATTGAAAAAGGAAGCATGTTAATAAACTAGAAGAAACTTCTAAACTGCTTTGTGATGTGCATTCATCTCACAGAGTTAAACCTTTCTGGATTCAGCAGTTTGAAACACTGTTTTTGTATTTTGCAATGACATTTGGACTATTGAGGTCATCAAAAAAGCAAATATCCCAGATAAAACTAGAAGGAAGATTGAGAACCACTTTGTGATGTGTATTCATCTCAGAGAGTTAACCTTTCTTTCAGCAGTTTGGAAACACTTTTTTGTAGAATCTGAAGGGATATTTGGGCATTCAAGCTATGGTGAAAAGGAAACATATCAGATAAAACTAGAAAGTTTTCTGAGAAATTGCTGTTATGTGTTCATTCATCTCACAGAGTTAATATTCAGCAGTTTAAAACACTGTTGTTCATTCTGTGAATACATTTGGGAGCTCATTGAGGCCAATGGGAAAAGAAAATATCCCAGGATAAAACAAAGGAAACTATCTGAGAACTGTTTGTGATGTGTCATTCATCTAGAGTTCTTTCATTCAGCAGTTTGGAAACACTGTCCATTCTGTGAAGGACATTTGAGTCATTGAGCCCAATGGAAAAAAGGAATATCCCAGATAAAACTAGAAGAAGCTATCTGAGAAACCACTTTGTGATGTATTCATCTCACAGAGTTAAATTTTCTTCATTCAGCAGTTTGGAAACACTTTTGTAGAATCTTAAGGAATATTTGGGAGCATTGAGTCAATGTGAAAGGAAACATATCTTCAGATATAGAAAGAAGCTTCTGAGAACTGCTTTGTGATGTTTCATTCTCACAGATTAAACTTTCTTTGATTCAGTTTGAAACACTGTTCTCTGTGAATGGACATTGAGCACATTGTTGAAAAGATATCTCAGTAAAAACTAGAAAGAAGCTATGCAAGAAACCACTTTGTGATGTCTGCATTCGTCTCACAGGGATAAACATTTCTCTGGGGTCAGGAGTTTGGAAACACTTTTTTGGTCCATTCCCTGGATGGACATTTTGGATCTCATTGAGGCAAATGATGAAAAAGAAAATATCTCAGGGTAAAAACTAGAAGGAAACTAACTGAGACACCATTTTGTTTTCTGATAATTCATCTCGCAGAATTAAGCCTTTCTTTTCTTTAAGCAATTAGCAAACACTGTTGTTGGAGAATCTGCAAAGGGGTGTTAGAATCCATATTGAGGCCTATGGAAAAAAGAAAACATCTTCACATAAAAACTAGAAAGAAGCTTTACAAGAAATTGCTTTGTTATGTGTGCATTCATCTAACAGTTATACATTCCTTTGTATTCAGCATTTTGGAAACACTGTTTTTGTCCATTCTGCGAATGGAGATTTGTGAATCATTGAGCCAATGAAAAGAAAATATCCAGGATAAAACTAGAAACTATCTGAGAAACCACTGTGATGTGTGTGTGCATTGTCTCACAGAGTTAAACTTTCTTTTCATTCAGCAGTTTGAAACACTGTTTTTGTCCAAAAGGATATTTGGAACCATTGAGGCTATGGTGAAAAAAGAACATCTTCAGATAAAACTAGAAGAAATCTGAGAAACTGCTTTGTGATGTGTGCATTCATCTCACAGAGTTAAACCTTTCTTGATTCAGCAGTTTGGAAACACTGTTTTGTAGAATCTGTGATGATTTGAGCACATTGAGGCCTTGAAAAAGGAATATCTTCAGATAAAACTAGAAAAACTTCTGAGAAACTGCTTTGTGATGTGTGCATTCATCTCACGTTAAACTTTTTTCAGCAGTTTGGCACATTTTGTCCATTCTGTGAATACACATTTTGGGAGCTCATTGAGGCCTATGGTGAAAAGAACATCCAGATAAAACAAAAGAAGATAGCTGAGAAACTTTGTGATGTGTGCATTTTTGAAATTTTCATTCAGCAGTTTGGAAACACTGTTTTAGAATCTGCAAAGGGTGATAATGCATTGAGCCTATGGTGAAAAGGAAATATCTTCATAAAAAATTAGAAGAAGCTTGAGACTGCTTTGTGATGTTGCATTCATCTCACAGTTATTCTTTTGAATTCAGCAGTTTGGAAACACTTTTTGTCCATTCTGAAGGACATTTGGGAATTCATTGAGGCCATGGCAGAATGAAATATCCAGATAAAAACTAGAAGGAAGCTATCTGAGAACTGATTGTGCATTCACAGAGTTAAACTTTCTCATTCAGCAGTTTGGAAACACTGTTTTGTAGAAACTGCAAAGGATATTTGGGAGTGTTGAGTGAAAAAGCAATCAGATAAAAACTAGAAAGAAGCTTCTGAGAAACTGCTTTGTGATGTGTGCATTCATCTCACAGTTAAATTTTTTATTCAGCAGTGGAAGTTTTTGTCCATTCTGCAAGGACATTTGAGCTTGAGAACAATGGAAAAAATCAATATCCAGGATAAAACAAGAAGAAGCTATCTGAGAACACTTTGTGATGTTTGCATTCATCTCACAGAGTTAAACCTTTCTTTTCATTCAGCAGTTTGGAAACACTTTTTGTAAAATCTGCAAAGGGAGATTGCATTGAGGCTGTTGAAAAAAGGAAACATCTTCAGAAAAACTAGAAGAAGTTTTCTGAGAACTGCTGTGATTCATCTCACAGAGTTAACTTTTCTTGATTCAGCAGTTTGGAAACACTGTTTTTGTCCATTCTGCAAATGGACATTTGGGAGCTCATTGAGGCCAATGGCAGAAAAACATCCCAGGATAAAAACTAGAAGCTATCTGAGAAACTTTTGATGTGATTCATCTCACAGAGTTAAACCTTTCATTCAGCAGTTTGGAAACACTGTTTTGTAGAATCTGTGAAGGATATTTGGGAGTGCATTGATGGTGAAAAGGATACATCTTCAGATAAAACTAGAAAGAAGCTTCTGAGAAACTGCTTGATGTGTGCATTCATCTCAGAGTTAAACTTTCTTTGGATTCACTGTGAAAGAATCCAAATGGATATTTGAGTCATTGGCCAATGGTGAAAAGTGAATAACCCAGGATAAAAACTAGAAGGATCTGAGAAACCACTTTGTGATGTGCATTCATCTCACAGAGTTAAACTTTCTTATTCAGCAGTTTGGAAACACTTTTTTGTCCATTCTGTGAATGGATTTTGAGCTCAATGGTGAAAAAAGGAATATCCAGATAAAACTAGAAGCTGAGAAACTGCTTTGTGTGCATTCATCTCAAGTTAAACTTTCTTTTCATTAAGCAGTTTGGAAACACTGTTTTTGGAGAATCTGTATTTGAGAGCATTGAGGCCTATGGTGAAAAAAGGAAAACCACACAAAAACTAGAAAGAAGCTTTCTGAGAAACTGCTTTGTGATGTGTGCATTCATCTCAGAGTTAAACTTTTCATTCAGCAGTTTGGAAACACTGTTTTGTCATTCTAAATGGAGAACATTGAGGCCAATGGTGAAAAAGAATATCCCAGACAAAACTAGAAGAAGCTCTCTGAGAAACTTTGTGATGTGTATTCATCTCACAGAGAAGCAAACCTTTCTTTTCATTCAGCAGTTTGGAAACACTGTTTTGTAGATCTGAAGGGATATTTGACACATTCAGGTGAAAAAAAAATATCTTCAAATAAAAACTAAGGATCTTTCTGAGAAACTGCTTTGTGATGTATGCATTCATCTCACAGAGTTAAACCTTTGTTTCACAGTTTGGAAACACTGTCCATTCTGCAAATGGACATTTGGGAGCTCATTGAGGCCAATGGTGAAAAAGGAATATCCCAGATAAAACAAGAAAGTTTCTGAAAAAACTTTGTGATGTATGCATTCATCTCACAGAGTTAACCTTTCTTCATTCAGCAGTTTGGAAACACTGTTTTGTAGAATCCGAGAAGGGATATTTGGGAGTGCATTGCCAATGAAGAATATCCAGGATAAAAAGAAAAGAACTATCTGAGAAACTACTTTGTGATGTGCATTCATCACAGAGTTAAACCTTTCTTTTCATTCAGCAGTTTGGAAACACTGTTTTGTAGAATCAAGGATATTGGGATCTCATTGGCATGGTGAAAAGGAAATATCTTCAGATAAAAAGAAGAAAGAAGCTTTGAGAAACTGCTTTGTGTGTGTGTGCATTCATCTCACAGAATTAAACTTTCTTTGATTCAGCAGTTTGAAACACTGTTTTTGTCCATTCTGCAAATGGATTGGATTGAAAATGGAAAAGAAACATCCCAGGATAAAAACTAGAAGGAAGCTATCTGAGAACTGCTTTGTGATGTGCATTCATCTCACAGTTAAACTTTCTTTCAGCAGTTTGGAAACACTGTTTTTGTAATCTGTGAAGGATATGGGAGCACATTGAGGCCTGGTGAAAAGGAAACATCTTCAGATAAAAACTAGAAGCTTTCTGAGAAACTGATTTGTGATGTGCATTCATCTCACAGAGTTAAACTTTTCTTTTGATTCAGCAGTTTGAAACACTGTTTTTGACATTCTGCAAATGGACATTTTGGAGCTTACTGAGGCCAATGGAAAAAAATGAATATCCCATGATAAAAACTAGAAGGAAGCCCTCTGAGAAACCAGTTTGTGATGTGCACATTCATCTCACAGAGTTAAACTTTTCATTCAGCAGTTTGGAAACATTTTTTTTGTAGAATCTGCAAAGGATATTTGGGAGCATTGAGGCCTATTGAAAAGGAAACATCTTCAGATAAAAACTAGAAAGAAGTTTGAGAAACTGTTTTGTGATGTGTGCATTCATCTCACAGAGTTAAACTTTCTTTGATTCAGCAGTTTGGAAACACTGTTTTGTAGAATTCGAATGGACATTTGGAGTTCATATTACCAAAAAAGTGAATATCCCAGCATAAAAACTAGAAGGATGCTAACTGAGAAATCATTTCATGATGTGTGAATTCATCTCACAGAATTAAACCTTTCTTATCATGAAGCAATTTGAAAACACTGTTTTTAGACAATACAATCTGCAAAGGGGTTTTAGCAAATTGAGGTCTAAGTTGAAAAAGGAAACATCTTCAGATAAAAACTAGAAAGAAGCTTTCTGAGAAACTGCTTTGTGATGTGTGCATTCATCTCACAGGGTTAAACCTTTTTTTGATTCAGCAGTTTGGAAACACTGTTTTTGTCCATTTTGTGAATGGACATTTGGGAACTCATGAGGAAATGGAAAAAGTAAATCCAGGAGAAGAAGAAAGCTCTGAGAACTGTTGTGCATTTGTCTCAGAAAAACTTTCTTTTCATTCAGCAGTTTGGAAACACTGTTTTGTAGAATCTGTGAAGGATATTTGGGACATTGAGGCCTATGGTGAAAAGGAAACATCTTAAGATAGAGAAGTTTCTGAGAAACTGCTTGATTTTGTGTGTATTCATCACACAGAGTTAAAATTTTTTAATTCAGCAGTTTGGAAACACTGTTCCATTCTGAAATGGACATTTGAGCTCATTGAGGTTAATGGCAAAAGTGAATATCCAGGATAAAACTAGAAGGAAGCTATCTGAGAAACTGCTTTGTGATGTGCATTCATCTCAGAGAGTTAAACCTTTATTTTCATTCAGCAGTTCAAAACACTGTTTTGTAGAATCTGAGAAGGATATTTGGGAGCTCATTGAGCCTATGGTGAAAAGAAACATCTTCAGATAAAACTAGAAAGAAGCTTTCTGAGAAACTGCTTTGTGATGTGCATTCACCTCAGAGTTAAACTTTCTTTGATTCAGCAGTTTGAAACACTGTTTTGTCCATTCTGCAAAATGGACATTTGGGAGCTCATTGAGGCCAATGAAAAGAAATATCCCAGGATAAAACTAGAAGGAAGCTATGAGAACTGCTGATGTGTGCATTCATCTCACAGAGTTAAATTTTCTTTTCATTCAGCAGTTTGGAAACACTGTAGAATCTTCAAAGGGATATTTGGGAGAGTATTGAGCCTATGGTGAAAAGAAATATCTTCAGATAAAACTAGAAGAAGCTTTCTGAAAAACTGCTTTGTGATGTGTGCATTCATCTCAGAGAGTTAAACTTTCTTTTTAATTATTTATTTTAAAACTTTGTCATTTGTGAAATTTTGACATATGATAGTGCCATGTGTGAAAAGAAAACATAAAACTAAGAATTTTAGATACTGTGTGTGATGTTCCTTCGAGTAAGTGATCTCATTTTCATTCAAGAGTGGAAACACTGTTTTTTTCTGTTCTTGAGGATAGTTTGAAAATGAGGCATCATGTTACAAAGAAACTATCTTTTTATGTGCATAGTATTCATGGTGATTGAATCATTCACTGATGGACATTGGATTCAAGTCTTTGTGAATAGTCAAGAATAAACTCATATGTGTCTTTATAGCAGCATAATTTATAACTTGGGTATCCCAGTAATGGGATGAAAATGGACATCTAGTTCTAGATCCTTGAGGAACATACTGTTTTCCATAATGGTTGAACTAGTTTCATCACCAACAGTTAAAAGTTTCTATTTCACATTAGCACCTGTTGTTTCTGACTTTGAATGATATTCTAACTGGTGTGAGGTATCTCATTGTGGTTTTGATTTGCATTTCTTGAAAGTGATGAACATTTTTTCATGTGTCTGTTGTGGATTTTCTTCTGAGAAATGTCTGATATCCTTTGCCCACTTTGATGAAAATGAAGATCTGTGATCTAAATTCATCTTTATACTTAGAAATAATGAGCAGAAACACTGTGTAGAAAAAGGATATTTGGGAGTGCATTGAGGCCTGTGGTGAAAAGAAAACTTTTCAGATAAAAACAAGAGAAAAAGCTTGAAACTGCTTTGATGTGTATTCATCTCACAGAGTTAAACTTTCTTTGATTCAGTAGTTTGGAAACACTGTTTTGTCCATTCTGCAAATGGACATTTGGGAGCATTGAGGCCAATGGTGAAAAAATAATGGATAAAACTAGAAGGAAGTATCTGAGAAACTGCTTTGTGATGTGTGCATTCATCTCACAGAGTTAAACTTTTTTCATTCAGCAGTTTGGAAACACTGTTTTGTAGAATCTGTAAGGGATATTTGAGTGCATTGAGGCCTATGGTGAAAAAGGAAATTCAGATAAAAACTAGAAGAACCTTTCTGAGAAACTGCTTTGTGATGTGTCATTCATCTCACAGAGTTAAACCTTTTGATTCAGCAGTTTGGAAACACTTTTTCCATTCTGCAATGGATTTGGGAACTCATGAGGTCAATGGAAAAGTGAATATCCAGGATAAAAACTGGAAAAATATCTGAGAAACTTTGTGATGTGTGCATTCACACAGAGTTAAACTTTTTGATTCAGCAGTTTGAAACGTTTTTGTCCATTCTGAAAAGGACATTTGGAGCTCATTGAACAATGGTGAAAAAAATATCCCAGGATAAAAACTAGAAGAAGCTATCTGAGAAACCACTTTTGTGATGTGTGCATTCATCACACAGAGTTAAACTTTCTTCATTCAGCAGTTTGGAAACTGTTTTTGTAGAATCAGTAAAGGGATATTTGGGAGTGCATTGAGTCTATGGATAAAAGAATATCTTCAGATAAAAACTAGAAGAAGATTTCTGAGAAACTGTGATGTGATTCATCTCACAGAGTTAAACCTTTTGATTCAGAATTTTGGAAACACTTTTTTGTCCATCTGAATGGACATTTGGGAGCTCATGAGGCCAATGGTGAAAAGAAATCCCAGGATAAAACTAGAAGGAAGCTATCTGAGAAACTGCTTGTGATGTGTGCATTCATCACAGTTAAACCTTCTTTTTTCATTCAATAGTTTGGAAACACTGTTTTGTAGAATCTGTGAAGGATATTTGAGCACTGAGGAAAAGGTGAAAATATCTTCAGATAAAAACTAGAAAGAAGCTTTCTGAGAAACTGCTTTGTGATGTGTGCATTCACAGAGTTAAACCTTTCTTTGATTCAGCAGTTTGGAAACACTTTTTCCATTCTGCAATGGACATTTGATCATTGAGGCCAAGAAAAGAATAGCCCAGGATAAAACGAAGGAAGCAATCTGAGAACTGTGATGTGTGTGCATTCATCTCACAGAGTTAAAATTTTATTTCTCAGCAGTTTGGAAACAGTTTTTGTAGAATCTGTGAAGGGATATTTGAGAGCATTGAGCCTATGGTTAAAAAGAAACTCTTCAGAAAAAACTAGAAAGAAGCTTGAAAACTGCTTTGTGATGTGTGCATTCATCTCACAGAGTTAAACCTTTCTTTGATTCAGCAGTTTGGAAACACTGTTTTGTCCATTCTGCGAATGGACATTTGGGAGCTCATTGAGGCCAATGGTGAAAAAGAATATCCAGGATAAAACTAGAAGGAAGCTATCTGAGAAACTGTGTGTGCATTCATCTCAGTTAAACCTTTATTTTCTTCGTTTAAAACTTTTTTCATATTTAATTAAAATGAGACTTTTAAAAGAATACATATTGTAATAGATTGAAATTATTTGTGAGAAAACTATGTGTCTAGATATGAAGTAAATATAGCAGTTTAAACAACTTGATTACACTTCATTTGATAAGTTTTTAGTAAAACACTCTTTTTCACATAAATAGACATCATTGAAAACTGTAACATTGTTGAGAATATTTTGATGAAATAAATTAGAACAAAATTTATTCCAGATAACACTGATTTTGTAGAAGCATAAAATTTTAAACTTGCATGAAACTCAAAATACTTGACTGAAGATTTTTCACATGAGTATTAAAATTCCAAAAAAATGCTAACCAAATTATTAAGAAATAAAAATTTTTTATCTCTACAAAGTCTATTTGGATGTTAAATGTTATCACTTATTTCTTTTCAGTTTTAACAAAAACTAGACCTTTATCTCTGAGAAAATAATTAAAAAAGAAAAAGAATTTTCTGCCTTTAATATTGACTTTATATTCACCTCAAGTAAAATTTCACAGTTGAAAATAGCTTTGTTTTTGATTGAAGAAATTTGAAGGGCACTTGGTCTTTACAAAAAACACCAAAAGCAAGAAATTATTTAGAAACTGATTAGTTCATTCAAATACAAAAATTAAATTATCTCTTTTAATTTTGAGTTTTTTTTTCTGATGGAAAATTTCAAGCATTGGATTTAAGCAGTCATTTCTGCTTCAGATTTAATTTCTAAAAAATATTTTATTGACTTAAAGATGTTTTCTCATCATTCTGGGAAGAATTTTTTTAAATTGAAAATGAAAGACTAAAAAAACATCTAAAAAAGTAGAAAACTATTTTAAATTTGATGTTTTAATTCTTTGGGAACACTTTCATTTTCAACAGTTTGGAAAGAAACTGCATTTGTTGAGAACATGTGACATTTGGTGTGTGACATTCTTGAACAAGGAATCTTGAGGCTATTTTAAACTTTTGTGATATTCTTCAAAACTGTTCATTTTCATTCACTAGTGGAAACTACTTTTTTAGAATTCTGGAAATTTGAGCATAATAAAGAATATCTTTTAGAAATTTCTGTGATGTGAATTTCATTAAGTTTCTTTACATTTGTTTGGCAAGTCTTTTGTGTGATTTGGAATAAACTGTTTTTGTGTCTTTATGCAAATGAGAATCTGGGAAACAGAAAACTTGAAAGAACTAGAAAGAAACTTTTTGATGTGAATTCATTCACAGTTAAAACTTTTTTTTCAGCATACACTTTGAAAACTAAACATGTTTATCTTATTCAACATTTTGGAATTTGGACTCAGGCAAGGAAAAAGAAATAAAGGATATCAATAAAATAGAAAAGCTTTTGAGAACTTTGTGATTGTATGTGCATCTCAGCATCTCTGTGATTCTTCAACAGTTCAGGATACTCTGTGAAAAAAAACATTTTTCAATCAGAAAAAGAGAGAAAATCATTCTGAACTCATTTGGTGTTCAAAAGAGTAAAATACCTGATCATTCAGATGTGGATTTTGAGAATGAACATTCTCAATGAAATAAAGAGAAACAAAAAGGAATTCATCCAGATAAAAATCTTTCTCATATGGAAAGCTTTTGATTTAATCATCATCAAATAAAACTTTCTTTCAGAATGAACACTGAAAAGTTCATATGGAAAAAAGAAATATTGAAGAAATATCAAAGGAAAAAACTGAGAATAAATCTGTCATTCAAAGCAGTTGAAACACTGTCTTTCATAAAACAGGGAACATAGTGGAACAGAACATGAAATAATAAATCTAAACACTGATCTTTGATAAATGACAAAAATGAAAGAAAATTCTATTTAAAAAAGTGAAAACTGTGATTTGTGAAACTATTCATCAGAATTCAAGTTGGATTAAAACTTTTTTTTGTCATCTGAAAATGGAATCATTGATGCATGAGGAATATCTCAAAACATAAAAAGATAGAAAAAGAAGTTGAAATTGCATTCTGCTTCTGAAAAAAACTTCATCAGAGTGAATCTTGAGAATAAAACTGTTTTTGATCTCTCTGATTTGTGAATCTGATAAACATCTCAGAAACCTTGAAATGTGATGTGAACAGATCTTCTTAAATTTTGAAAGAGGAAAAAAAATGTATATCATGAGAAATAAAAAAACAAGAGAAATCTAAAGTTTATGTGATTCATCTAGTTAAAAATTTCTTTCATTCAGCAGTTTGGAAACACTGTTTTGTAGAATCTGTGAAGGATATTTGGGAGTGCATTGAGGCCTATGGCAAAAAACATCTTCAGATAAAACTAGAAGAAGCTTTCTGAGAAATCTTTGATGTGTCCATTCATCTCACAGAGTTAAAACTTTGTTTTCCTTCAGGAATTTGGAAACATTGTTATTGTAGAATCTGCATGGACATTTGAGCACATTGAGGCCTATGGTGAAAATATCTTCAGATAAAACTAGAAAGCTTCTGAGAAACTGCTTTGTGATGTGTGCATTCATCTCACAGAGTTAAACTTTCTTTGATTCAGCAGTTTGGAAACACTGTTTGTCCATTCTGTGAATGGACATTTGGGAGCTCATTGAGGCCAAAGTGAAAAAGCAAATATCCAGATAAAACTAGAAGAAGCTATCTGAGAAACTGCTTGTGATGTGCATTCATCTCAGAGTTAAACCTTTCTTTTCATTCAGCAGTTTGGAAACACTGTTTTGTAGAATCTGTGAAGGGATATTTGGGAGTGCATTGAGGCCTATGGTGAAAAAGGAACATCTTCAGATAAAGATATTTCCTTTTCACTATAGCCCTCTATGGGCTTTCAAATATCCCTTGCCAATTCGACAAGAACAGCCTTAGCGAAAGGCTTCTTGAAGGAAAGATGTAACTCTGTGAGATGAATTAACAGAACACAGATCAGTTCTTCAGAAAGCTTCTTTCCAGTTTTGAACTTAAGATATTTCCTGTTTCACCATAGCCCTCTATGGGCTTCCAAATATCCTCCGCTAATTCCACAAGAACAGCCTTAGCGAAAGGCTTCTTGAAGGGAAAGATGTAACTCTGAGAGATGAGTTAACAGAACACAGAGCAGTTTCTCAGAAAGATTCTTTCCAGTTTTGAACGGAAGATATTTCCTTTTCACTATAGCCTCTATGGGCTTCCAAATATCCTTTGCCAATTCCACAAGAACAGCCTTAGCGAAAGGCTTCTTGAAGGGAAAGATGTAACTCTGTGAGATGAATTAACAGAACACAGAGCAGTTTCTCAGAAAGCTTCTTTCCAGTTTTGAACGGAAGATATTTCCTTTTACACCATAGCCCTCTATGGGCTTCCAAATATCCTTTGCCAATTCCACAAGAACAGCCTTAGCGAAAGGCTTCTTGAAGGGAAAGATGTAACTCTGTGAGATGAATTAACAGAACACAGAGAAGTTTCTCAGAAAGCTTCTTTCCAGTTTTGAACGGAAGATATTTCCACCATAGCCTTCTATGGGCTTCCAAATATCCTTTGCCAATTCTACAAGAACAGCCTTAGCGAAAGGCTTTGAAGGAAAGATGTAACTCTGTGAGATGAATTAACAGA
>JAKFHT010002087.1:0-20098 GCA_023783455.1 Erythrocebus patas
GAGCATAGTAAAGTGGCAGGTTCTGTTCTTAGGAGACACCTCCTGCCTGTAGCTGGAATACCTCAGTCCATCTGTCCTCCATCTCCAACCATGCAGGTATGCCTGGTTCTTTGATTGACTGCACAACAAACAAGAATCTGATCTGCCTCATCAACAATTCCTGCTGTTTACAGCAGGTGTCAGTGCTTTATGAAGTGACACATGCTTCTTTCAAACAAAACAAACAATAATTTGTTTTGAAGTAATTCCAAACTTATGGAATAGTTACAAGGATAGTTACAAAATGTACAGAGGACCTTTATTAGATTCACCAACGTTATACATTTTGCCATATTTACTCTTCCAATCTGTGTGTGTGTCCCTCTTTCTCTCTCTGTGTCTCACTCTTTCTCTCACGCTCTCTCTATTCCTTTCTGTCTCCCTCTCTCTGTCTCTTCCCAACCAATACTTCAATGTTATTTTCTCAGAAGAAAATCGGTATCTTACGATAACTGTACTACAACTTTCGAATTCACAAAATTTGATTTAATGCCTTAATCACATGGCAGCCTACCACATTTGAAATGTTGCCAGAGGTTCCAACATGCTGAATTTCTCTTTATGCTGCATTCGTCTCTATGCTATACTTTTCTTGATGCTACATTTCTTTTTATGCTATATCTCTGTGTTATATTTTTCTTTATGCTATATTTCTCTCTATGCTATGTTTCTCTTTATGTGATATTTCTCTCTATGCCATATTTATTTTTCTCCTGGCAAAGGATCCATCCCAGGCTCACACATGACATTGGGTGGTTCTGCCACCCTGGTCTTTGATCTGGGATGTTATTTATTTCTTCTTTATCTTTCGCAGCATGAATATTTGTGAAGAGTGCAGGCTATCACATGTGCCTCTTGCACTGAAGTTGCACCCCAGGACAATGTCACCCCACAACCTTAAATTCCTATGATTTATTCCTTCCTGGGAATTTCATTGCCATAACAAAGGCTGGACTCTCCACTTCCACTTCACAAAAGAAAAGCCGTGTTGACTCTTAAGAAGCACAAAAAGTGGCAGGAGAGAGCTGCTGAGATGTTTCAAAAATGCATGTCTGGCCCTTGAATTTGGAGATAGTTATGGAGAGAATGATGCATAATTGTGGAGGTTAAAAATTTTTTTTGCATTAGCCTTACCCAAGCCCATGCATCAGAGCAATGGGCACAAGCATGCATGCCCCAAATTAAGCCAGAGAGGAATTAAGCCAGTCCGTGGGAAGAGGCAGAGGAAGGAAGGCAGGGCTGGATCAGTGAGGGAGGATGGATGTACCTGGTGGTTATCCATGGAAGACATCCCCTCCAGCCTCAGAGGAAGCGCTAATGCCAAGTCAAAAGCACTGTTTAGGAGTGCTGGCCGGGCACAGTGGCTCTGCCTGCTATCCCACTACTTTGGGAGGCGGAGGAGGGTGGATGACCTGTGGTCGGGAGCTCGAGACCAGCCTAGCCAACATTGTGAAGCCCTGTCTCTACTAAAAACATAAAAATTAGCCGGGTACGGTGACGGGCGCCTGTAATCCCAGTTACTCAGGAGGCTGAGATAAGAGAATCACTTGAACCCAGGAGGCGGAGGTTACAGTGAGCCGAGATCGCACCACTGCACTCCTGCCTGGGCAACAGAGCGAGACTCCGTCTAAAAACAAAAGAAAAATAAGAAGAAGAAGAAAAAAAAAGGTATATTTTTGGCAGGAACTAAGAAGGTTACTCAGTTTTAGTGGTTCCCTGACTGCTACTTTGGGCCGTTCTACTGAGGATCAGGGAAACAAACTCGTGCATTATGAACGGTCCTTTCCCTTGGAATGCCAAGGACGAAACCGCCAAATTTTTATTTGCATTTCAAAAGGAAATGATTATTATCTTAATAGGTGCAATGTTTCCTTATTTTCAAACAAGGTTCTTAATGATGAACTAAAATAGATTTTATGGTAATTTCTTATTACAAGGCAATACATGCACAGAAAAAGTTGGAAAATGCAAATAAAAATATGGAATATATTTTAACATCTATATTTTAATATGTTTACTATAGTCTATTTCTACAACTCAAAAAAATTACAGTTAACATCTCAGCATATCACCTTTCTTTTCTACATACATGTGAATGTAACTTTTATTCAAATATCACAAAATACTATATCACTGTTTTGTTTGCTTTTTCATTTTACATATTCTGAATTTCTTTTTTACGTTAATAAACATTCTTCAGAACACTTTTTCTGGCTGAAGAGTTTTCTATTTTGTAACTCTGCCACAATTAACTTAATCTGTCTTTTTTTGTTGGGAATTTAGGATATTTCTAGTTTTTGTTAATGGTACAACAGAAATTGCAATAAATAAAATATAACTAGAGCTTTCTAAATCCCTGTAATTATTTTTATGGTACTTTTGACAATAGAATTTATAAGTCAAGAGTTAAAGGAAAACATTTAGACGATCATAACATTTATATCTAACTTGACCTATGTATATAAAAACATTTTAAACAATGGAGTTATTCTTCTTGTAGGCCAACATCATTTTAGTAGACATCTTTGTTTTGTTGTGTTTTTGTATTTTTCTTAACTTTTCTTAAAATAACCTAACTTTTGTCTCATGATGCCAGCAACTTCCGTGTGCCTTGCAGAGCCATATAAAATTCTTTCAAAGGCAACGTCCTAGTCTGTACTGTCTGAATAACTCCCTGTGATTTCTACAAATGCAGAAGGCTGACTCTTTCCATATCTTCCGCTGCTCCACCTCTGACCACACAGCCTCCCCCATTTCTTCCACTTCCCCACTTCCAGTAAGTAAATGTCCCCTTTGTGATTTGCTGTCTTTCCCCTTACTCTGAGACCAGAAGGTACACAGATAATCGAAGCTCAGCTTCAACCTCAATCTGGCTAATCACAGTGTTTTTCTCAATTAGGATAGGTCCTTGCTCAGAACGTTTCAATCGCAGCTGCTGAGAGAACACAGTTATGGGGCTGAAGGGAAATGAACTGGCAGCATTTCTTTCTTAGAACCATTTCTCAGGAACCACAATCCACATGCACAGAATCACTCCAAGACTCAGCTGCTGAGTGTCTGTTTCTCCTTCACTACTAGTGAGTGCTCAAGACTCAGGTGAATGGTGGGAAGAGGTAGGATTTTCTTTATTGTGTCTGTGATTCTCTCATAATTTTATTTTTACTTCTCACTGAATTAGTAAGAATTTCCAGGTAAAATATAAATGTTCTAAATATTATGAACACACAAATTTACATACTCATGTAATGAAATTTGTGATTTTATAGTATCATATTTGAATTGAAACTTTACTAGACTATTTTTGATTACAATAAATTAGCATGACAAAGTATTTTATGTACTTATGAAGAATTCTATCAACACACAAGTGGAACTAATTTAGAATAATTTAATCATATATCTTTTTTACAGTTTAGAGATACTTCAATATATTTTAATACTTTAGCACTATTTAAACTAATGATGTCATAACATAAAATATTTTCAACATTTCACAATACCAATAATTTAGCAGATGACTATAAAAAACATTATGTTTTATTGGATTACAGTAATTGCTACTAGAAGGATTTTTTTCTTGATAACACAAACTATCTGGCACCATCATTTTTTTGTTATATATTAAAACTCAGTAGTGTGAGTGACCAACTTACCTGAATAGAGCCTGGTAATATCCAGTACAATTTCAAATATTTCTTTAAATTTAGTTTGATATTTAGATTTTCTAAATGATCTAAAACATATAAGATGTGTGTATTCACTTGTATAAGATTGTTTCGTTAGGAGAGAATAATAATTTGGGAAGTAAATAATTTAGCATTCTCTTACTAGAAAATCTTCTGAATTTAGTATCTCTTTGTATTCTTCTGAAAAGTTTAAATTGCAGTTAACTCTATTAGATATATAGTCACAAAAAGTGACAAGTAACTTTTAACTCAATTGTTGAAATTCACAAGTTAACTTTTCTGTATTTAATAAAGTTAATGCCTTTTAGTGTCTATGTATCTTTAAAGTGAAAGAGAATGAAACCAAGACACTGTTGCAAACAGAAGAAGTAAAACGACAATGACAGAAATTGTCCATTTTTTACTCACAAGGGGATGGAAGCCTTAAGAAATTTGATCAGTAGCAAACTTTTCTATATCTGTACCATAAGAGAATTTTAAGTTTTTCTTAAATGTGTTCGTATTAGAAGCCCTGTGCTCATGTAGAAGAGGGAAGATGTCTGAAAAGATGAGTCTTAATCGATCCTGATTGTTCCCGATCAGGGTACCTAAGCAGAAAGGCATGCCCTCCATTTCCTTCTTAATACAATATTTGACACAGTTCATATGAGTATAATTTTTCTGTTACTCTGATACACAGGGATATGATGGTAAAATACCTTGAAAGCATTTAGGAAAAAAAGTCCTATATTTTGCTCAAAATTTTAGAGTTTGGCAATCAGAAACAAATGCACTGGCACACATAATTTTATGATTTCCAAAATGTTAAAGTTCAGAATTAGTGATCATGCCTTGCCAGGGTGGTTTTTTTTGTTTGTTTGTTTCCTACCTCTGCAGTGACACTTTCTTTTCCCATGTTTTTTTCCTCAGATGAGGTGAGAATAAAATGTCTTGAGATCGTGAATATCTGCATTTAGTGAGCACTGTGCTACCATCTGCACTCTTGCTAAGTTAAATTACAATAGAATAGTAGATGCATTCCAGTTTCATTTCTCAGTGGTATCTGGAACTTGCCAAAATTATTCTTTTGTCATTTGTACATTACACAAATGATTTTTATAAAATTGTTTTAGCTGGAAAAGGTGACTCCCTTTTCTGATGTTGCCAGCTGTGTTTGTCAGTTTACCAACTATTGCCAGTGAATAAAAAGACCTACTGCCTTGCCAACTAGGTCATGTGCAATTCTCATAATTTCTTCATTCTTTATAACCATAGTTGATGGCTAGTAATATGTTTTAGGACGCTGTTCATAGAATATGGTGAAATTGATGAGAATATGACTTTTTGATTATTAAACTAGTAAAAATAAAACAAGGTGTTATTTATTTTCTGATATGGATTTTTATGCATAAATGTATGTCAGGAAGAATGTAAAAAAACTATTAAAACATATAAAAAATACAATTCTAAACAGTAAATATTATTATAATAATGAAAAAATCGATTTAATAAAACTTTATCTTGTCCAAAATAGCATATTCTGTAATGCAAAATAGTGACAGGTTTGTGAATAACTTCTTTCTCTCATGACAATCTTTTTTTCTGATGTCTGATCAAGCCCATTGACTTTATAATCAACCTTTGGTTACTGGTCCATTGAAAGGATGGACGTTTTCCCTAACATCCATGATTGTGCATATCCTTTGGGGCTTACAGTATTAAGAATATCCTGAGATGAAAGTGAGAATAGTGAAGATACCTTTTTTTTTTTTTTTTTTTTTGCTTTTAGACACACTTTTATTCCTCACTCTGAAATGGCATTTGGACAAGCCAAATATTTCTTCTTCTTTCAGTTGACATTTTGTCCATCTTTGAACAGTTAGTTGATGTTTCTTCTGTTTAGTTATTTCTGTTCTATTTTCCTGTTGCCACTGGTCCACCCAGGCATGGTAAGAATGGAAGTCAATGGTTGCTTTTTCATCTGAGATGCGTCACGAAGGCTCAGTCAGGCTTGTCATATGGTCTGTGCTCCCACTGCTCCTTCTTTTTTTTTTTTTTTTAATTTATTTATTATTATTATACTTTAAGTTGTAGGGTACATGTGCATAACGTGCAGGTTTGTTACATATGTATACTTGTGCCATGTTGGTGTGCTGCACCCATCAACTCGTCATTTACATCAAATATAACTCCCAATGCAATCCCTCCCCCCTCCCCCCTCCCCATGATAGGCCCTGGTGTGTGAGGTTCCCCTTCCCGAGTCCAAGTGATCTCATTGTTCAGTTCCCGCCTATGAGTGAGAACATGCGGTGTTTGGTTTTCTGTTCTTGTGATAGTTTGCTAAGAATGATGGTTTCCAGCTGCATCCATGTCCCTACAAAGGACACAAACTCATCCTTTTTATGGCTGCATAGTATTCCATGGTGTATATGTGCCACATTTTCTTAATCCAATCTGTCACTGATGGACATTTGGGTTGATTCCAAGTCTTGCTATTAGAATAGTGCTGCAATAAACATACATGTGCATGTGTCTTTATAGCAGCATAATTTATAATCCTTTGGGTATATACCCAGTAATGGGATGGCTGGGTCATATGGTACATCTAGTTCTAGATCCTTGAGGAATCGCCATACTGTTTTCCATAATGGTTGAACTAGTTTACAATCCCACCAACAGTGTAAAAGTGTTCCTATTTCTCCACATCCTCTCCAGCACCTGTTGTTTCCTGACTTTTGAATGATCGCCATTCTAACTGGTGTGAGATGGTATCTCATTGTGGTTTTGATTTGCATTTCTCTGATGGCCAGTGATGATGAGCATTTTTTCATGTGTCTGTTGGCTGTATGAATGTCTTCTTTTGAGAAATGTCTGTTCATATCCTTTGCCCACTTTTGATGGGGTTGTTTGTTTTTCTTGTAAATTTGTTTGAGTTCTTTGTAGGTTCTGGATATTAGCCCTTTGTCAGATGAGTAGATTGCAAAAATTTTCTCCCATTCTGTAGGTTGCCTGTTCACTCTGATGGTAGTTTCTTTTGCTGTGCAGAAGCTCTTTAGTTTAATGAGATCCCATTTGTCAATTTTGGCTTTTGCTGCTGTTGCTTTTGGTGTTTTAGACATGAAGTCTTTGCCCATGCCTATGTCCTGAATGGTACTACCTAGGTTTTCCTCTAGGATTTTTATGGTATTAGGTCTAACATTTAAGTCTCTAATCCATCTTGAATTAATTTTCGTATAAGGAGTAAGGAAAGGATCCAGTTTCAGCTTTCTACTTATGGCTAGCCAATTTTCCCAGCACCATTTATTAAATAGGAATCCTTTCCCCATTTCTTGTTTCTCTCAGGTTTGTCAAAGATCAGATGGCTGTAGATGTGTGGTATTATTTCTGAGGACTCTGTTCTGTTCCATTGGTCTATATCTCTGTTTTGGTACCAGTACCATGCTGTTTTGGTTACTGTAGCCTTGTAGTATAGTTTGAAGTCAGGTAGCGTGATGCCTCCAGCTTTGTTCTTTTGACTTAGGATTGTCTTGGAGATGCGGGCTCTTTTTGGTTCCATATGAACTTTAAAGCAGTTTTTTCCAATTCTGTGAAGAAGCTCATTGGTAGCTTGATGGGGATGGCATTGAATCTATAAATTACCTTGGGCAGTATGGCCATTTTCACGATATTGATTCTTCCTATCCATGAGCATGGTATGTTCTTCCATTTGTTTGTGTCCTCTTTATTTCACTGAGCAGTGGTTTGTAGTTCTCCTTGAAGAGGTCCTTTACATCCCTTGTAAGTTGGATTCCTAGGTATTTTATTCTCTTTGAAGCAATTGTGAATGGAAGTTCATTCCTGATTTGGCTCTCTGTTTGACTGTCACTGGTGTATAAGAATGCTTGTGATTTTTGCACATTAATTTTGTATCCTGAGACTTTGCTGAAGTTGCTTATCAGCTTAAGGAGATTTTGGGCTGAGACAATGGGGTTTTCTAAATATACAATCATGTCATCTGCAAACAGGGACAATTTGACTTCTTCTTTTCCTAACTGAATCCCTTGATTTCTTTCTCTTGCCTGATTGCCCTAGCCAGAACTTCCAACACTATGTTGAATAGGAGTGGTGAGAGAGGGCATCCCTGTCTTGTGCCAGTTTTCAAAGGAATTTTTCCAGTTTTTGCCCATTCAGTATGATATTGGCTGTGGGTTTGTCATAAATAGCTCTTATGATTTTGAGGTACGTTCCATCAATACCGAATTTATTGAGCGTTTTTAGCATGAAGGGCTGTTGAATTTTGTCAAAAGCCTTTTCTGCATCTATTGAGATAATGATGTGGTTCTTGTCTTTGGTTCTGTTTATATGCTGGATTATGTTTATTGATTTGCGAATGTTGAACCAGCCTTGCATCCCAGGGATGAAGCCCACTTGATCATGGTGGATAAGCTTTTGATGTGCTGCTGAATCCGGTTTGCCAGTATTTTATTGAGGATTTTTGCATCGATGTTCATCAGGGATATTGGTCTAAAATTCTCTTTTTTTTGTGTCTCTGCCAGGCTTTGGTATCAGGATGATGTTGGCCTCATAAAATGAGTTAGGAGGATTCTCTTTTCTATTGATTGGAATAGTTTCAGAAGGAATGGTACCAGCTCCTCCTTGTACCTCTGGTAGAATTCAGCTGTGAATCCATCTGGTCCTGGACTTTTTGGTTGGTAGGCTATTAATTATTGCCTCAATTTCAGAGCCTACTATTGGTCTATTCAGGGATTCAACTTCTTCCTGGTTTAGTCTTGAAGAGTGTAAGTGTCCAGGAAATTATCCATTTCTTCTAGATTTTCCAGTTTATTTGCGTAGAGGTGTTTATAGTATTCTCTGATGGTAGTTTGTATTTCTGTGGGGTCGGTGGTGATATCCCTTTATCATTTTTAATTGCATCGATTTGATTCTTCTCTCTTTTCTTCTTTATTAGTCTTGCTAGTGGTCTGTCAATTTTGTTGATCTTTTCAAAACCAACTCCTGGATTCATTGATTTTTGGAGGGTTTTTGTGTCTCTATCTCCTTCAGTTCTGCTCTGATCTTAGTTATTTCTTGCCTTCTGCTAGCTTTCGAATGTGTTTGCTCTTGCTTCTCTAGTTCTTTTAATTGCGATGTTAGAGTGTCAATTTTAGATCTTTCCTGCTTTCTCTTGTGGGCATTTAGTGCTATAAATTTCCTCTACACACTGCTTTAAATGTGTCCCAGAGATTCTGGTATGTTGTATCTTTGTTCTCATTGGTTTCAAAGAACATCTTTATTTCTGCCTTCATTTCGTTATGTACCCAGTAGTCATTCAGGAGCAGGTTGTTCAGTTTCCATGTAGTTGAGCGGTTTTGATTGAGTTTCTTAGTCCTGAGTTCTAATTTGATTGCACTGTGGTCTGAGAGACAGTTTGTTATAATTTCTGTTCTTGTACATTTGCTGAGGAGTGCTTTACTTCCAATTACGTGGTCAATTTTGGAGTAAGTACGATGTGGTGCTGAGAAGAATGTATATTCTGTTGATTTGGGGTGGAGAGTTCTATAGATGTTCATTAGGTCTGCTTGCTGCAGAGATGAGTTCAATTCCTGGATATCCTTGTTAACTTTCTGTCTCGTTGATCTGTCTAATGTTGACAGTGGAGTGTTGAAGTCTCCCATTATTATTGTATGGGAGTCTAAGTCTCTTTGTAAGTCTCTAAGGACTTGCTTTATGAATCTGGGTGCTCCTGTATTGGGTGCATATATATTTAGGATAGTTAGCTCTTCCTGTTGAATTGATCCCTTTACCATTATGTAATGGCCTTCTTTGTCTCTTTTGATCTTTGATGGTTTAAAGTCTGTTTTATCAGAGACTAGTATTGCAACCCCGCTTTTTTGTTCTCCATTTGCTTGGTAAATCTTCCTCCATCCCTTTATTTTGAGCCTATGTATGTCTCTGCGTGTGAGATGGGTCTCCTGAATACAGCAGACTGATGGGTCTTGACTCTTTATCCAGTTTGCCAGTCTGTGTCTTTTAATTGGAGCATTTAGTCCATTTACATTTAAGGTTAAGATTGTTATGTGTGAACTTGATCCTGCCATTATGATATTAACTGGTTATTTTGCTCGTTAGTTGATGCAGTTTCTTCCTAGCCTTGATGGTCTTTACATTTTGGCATGTTTTTGCAATGGCTGGTACCGTTGTTCCTTTCCATGTTTAGTGCTTCCTTCAGGGTCTCTTGTAAGGCAGGCCTAGTGGTGACAAAATCTCTAAGCATTTGCTTATCTGTAAAGGATTTTATTTCTCCTTCACTTATGAAACTTAGTTTGGCTGGATATAAAATTCTGGGTTTAAAATTCTTTTCTTTAAGAATGTTGAATATTGGCCCCACTCTCTTCTGGCTTGAAGAGTTTCTGCCGAGAGATCTGCTGTTAGTCTGATGGGCTTCCCTTTGTGGGTAACCCGACCTTTCTCTCTGGCTGCCCTTAAGATTTTTCCTTCATTTCAACTTTGGTGAATCTGGCAATTATGTGTCTTGGAGTTGCTCTTCTCGAGGAGTATCTTTGTATGCTTCTGTATTTCCTGGATTTGAATGTTGGCCTGCCCTACTAGGTTGGGGAAGTTCTCCTGGATGATATCCTGAAGAGTGTTTTCCAACTTGGTTCCATTTTCCCCTCACTTTCAGGCACCCCAATCAGACGTAGATTTGGTCTTTTACATAATCCCATACTTCTTGCAGGCTTTGTTCATTTCTTTTCTTCTTTTTCTTTTGGTTTCTCTTCTCGCTTCATTTCATTCATTTGATCCTCCATCGCTGACATTCTTTCTTCCAGTTGATCGAGTCGGTTACTGAAGCTTGTGCATTTGTCACGTATTTCTCGTGTCATGGTTTTCGCCTCTTTCATTTCGCTTATGACCTTCTCTGCATTAATTACTCTAGCCATCAATTCTTCCACTTTTTTCAAGATTTTTAGTTTCTTTGCGCTGGGTACGTAATTCCTCCTTTAGCTCTGAGAAATTTGATGGACTGAAGCCTTCTTCTCTCATCTCGTCAAGTCATTCTCCGTCCAGCTTTGATCCGTTGCTGGCGATGAGCTGCGCTCCTTTGCCGGGGAGATGCGCTCTTATTTTTGAATTTCCAGCTTTTCTGCCCTGCTTTTTCCCCATCTTTGTGGTTTTATCTGCCTCTGGTCTTTGATGATGGTGATGTACTGATGGGGTTTTGGTGTAGGTGTCCTTCCTGTTTGATAGTTTTCCTTCTAACAGTCAGGACCCTCAGCTGTAGGTCTGTTGGAGATTGCTTGAGGTCCACTCCAGACCCTGTTTGCCTGGGTATCAGCAGCAGAGGCTGCAGAAGATAGAATATTTCTGAACAGCGAGTGTACCTGTCTGATTCTTGCTTTGGAAGCTTCCTCTCAGGGGTGTACTCCACCCTGTGAGGTGTGGGGTGTCAGACTGCCCCTAGTGGGGATGTCTCCCAGTTAGGCTACTCAGGGTCAGGGACCCACTTGAGCAGGAGTCTGTCCCTTCTCAGATCTCAACCTCCGTGTTGGGAGATCCACTGCTCTCTTCAAAGCTGTCAGACAGAGTCGCTTATGCCTGCAGAGCTTTCTGCTGCGTTTGTTATTGTTTACTGTGCCCTGTCCCCAGAGGTGGAGTCTACAGAGACAGGCAGGTTTCCTTGAGCTGCTGTGAGCTCCACCCAGTTCGAGCTTCCCAGCAGCTTTGTTTACCTACTTAAGCCTCAGCAATGGCGGGCGCCTCCCCCAGCCTCGCTGCTGCCTTGCCGGTAGATCACAGACTGCTGTGCTAGCAATGAGGAGGCTCCGTGGGTGTGGGACCCTCCCGGCCAGGTGTGGGATATGATCTCCTGGTGTGCCTGTTTGCTTAAAGCGCAGTATTGGGGTGGGAGTTACCCGATTTTCCAGGTGTTGTGTGTCTCAGTTCCCCTGGCTAGGAAAAGGATTCCTTCCCCTTGCGCTTCCAGGTGAGGCAATGCCTCGCCTTGCTTCAGCTCTGGCTGGTCGGGCTGCAGCAGCTGACCAGCACCGATCATCTTGCACTCCCCAGTGAGATGAACCCAGTACCTCAGTTGAAAATGCAGAAATCACCGGTCTTCTGTGTCGCTCGCGCTGGGAGTTGGAGACTGGAGCTGTTCCTATTCGGCCATCTTGCTCCGGCCCCCAATGAAGATACCTTTATCTGCATTATCTGTCTTCTGAGAGCACTCAGGGGCTTCACCCTCAAACCAAAGGCAAGTTGGTTGCCAGATTTCATAGTGAGTGCTGAGATTTGCATTTAGATTTCTAAGTGTGTACTGTATCAAATAGGACCCAATTCTTACACTCAGATCAATCTATATGACCTCATGGATTGTTTTCTTCTATTTAATTTCTCTCAGTGGCATACCATGTTTTCAGATCTCATGATTATTTTATGTTGGAATTGCCAGACTCAGCAAATAAAAATACAGAGCATACAGTTAAGTTTAATATTCATAAAGAAAATAAATAACTTTTTAATATAACTATAAAATATTTAAACATTTGCATGTAGTATTTCTATGCATAACTTATATATCACATATATATACTCACTTTTTTACTTAGGTGAAATTCATATTTAATATTCTCGTACTTTATCTGTTGATCTCAATCCACAAGAACCATAGTCCTCCTCAGTGTCCAGGGTCAGCACCAATGACCTAGAGTCCCATTGAGTAGAACGTCACATAATAGTGTGAGAGTCATTTACAGAGTGGGGCATGAATGAGAAATGGTGAGAGGGATGTCTTTGGGGTAAAAAGAAAAAATATTAAAATTATTATTTATGTTACTTTTTCAATTACATTTATTCTCTCTCTTTGTTAGATAACCTACAATACCTGAAGAATAACAATAAAAAGATTCTGGTACATAGTTATTAAATAATTCCATATATGTTAGTGATTCATACCCAAATTGTGCTTCACTTGTACTGGATTCTGAACCTTATAATGTGAAGATCATTAAGAGTTTCTGTCGATATTCTTCTGGTGTTTTTCCTGAGTGCAATATGGCAACAGATTCCAACTGAGCTGAATGTGCTAATGATAGTTGAGAATTATCAATTGGTTGGTTCTGTAAGTTGAAATAAATATATCCCTTTAATAGATTAAGTGCTTAGATAAAAAGTAAAAATTATTTGTTGCAATTTTTTTATAAACTCATACACATCAGGTGGTCTTAGAGCAATGTCTACCTCAGCCATTATTTTCTGAGTATGAGCCAAACACACAGACTATCACATAATCTGCATTGCCTTACATATTTACACTTAGAGACCAGTGTAGTTTTAAGTGACCTTGAAAACGATTGAACACTTTTACATCTCAGAAGAAAAATAGAGTGCCTTTAGATTTTGTTTCAGCATTATACAGCTGAACTGTTCTACGCCAGTATTGAATTGATTTAATAAAATAATAATGCCAGCATCCAGAGAAAATAACACAAGTACAGTTTTTAAATTATCCAGTAAAATTTCAGAAAAATTGTTTTGATACAGAGATCTTTCAATTAACACATGAAGAAAATTGCCTTTATTATTGAAGAGCAAAGTGTTTTTGAAGGCATGGGAGGGTATTCCTGTATTAAGTGAAGGCTCAAGTAAAAGATCTTCACATAAGCATTTTAATGTAAAATTATGGATGCCATAAACTTGAGAAATGTTTTGTTCGTTCTCTTGAAAATTGGAAGCAGGGTTTTCGTTATTCCTTTCTGAGATGATGAGGGTTTAGATAAGGAATACCATATTAAAACTAAGCTTCAAGAAAACCAGGACCATTTTGAAAAGATACAGTTAGTATAGCAATGTTCACATCCTAAACCCCAGATCCTGTGACTATCTTAGCTAATAAGACAAAGGAAAATTAAGTACAGATGGTGTCAAGGTTAATAAGTATCTGACTTCATGATAGATTATTTCATCATTAGCAGAAGCCCTGTGCAATTAGAAGGGTACTTAAATATGAAAGAGGGAGGCAATAAGAAAAGCATTAGAGTGATGGCATATTGGATCGATTCAATGCAACTTTTTTCAAAAAAATTTTTGGTGATTCTTTTTTCATTAGCATAAAGTTGACCTCAGTTCAGTGGTAAAAGCATCCATGATTTATTTTATATGCATGTTATTATGGGTGGTTAAAATTAAACAAAAAATACAGAAAGTAAAGAAATGCTTTTTGAGAAGTGAGCCACAGGTACTATATGAGTATAGATAATGTGCACCGTACATAGGTGTGATTGTGAATGTGTTGATATTTAATATATATATGAGTTATTTGTTGTAAAATATAATACTCAGGCTGCATTTAAAAATTTTATATGAGATAGGGTTAATCAAGATAAACGGGTAAAATTAAAATGATAAGGTTGGTAATAATTTTGACTATACAATAACTCACATTGATGATAAGAGGTCTATTTTTTTTCAGATATATAAAATATAATTCCTCTTCATCATTAAGATGACCATGCTCCAGTTAAGGTACTACTAACAATTGCCCTTCTTTTTCAAGCTGGTATTGGACTCACAGCCAACAACTTCCTCCTATTCTTCCGAATCTTCTCCCTCCTTCAGGATCAGAGGCCTAAGCCCACTGACCTCATCACTTGTCACCTGGCCCTTGTCCACTTAGTATTGCTCCTCATTGTGATCTTGGCATCTCCAGACCTGTTTGAGTCACTGTACTTTCAGAGTGATTTTAAGTGGAAGGCATTCTTCTACATGCACAGGATGATGGGGAGCCTCCATCTGGTGTTTCTCCTAAGTGCAATATGGCAACAGATTCCAACTGAGCTGAGGGTACAAATGTATATTGTTGAGAACTATCAATTGGTTGGATCTGTAAGTCGCAATAAATACGTCCCTTTAATAGATTAAGTGCTTGGATAAAAAGTAAAAATTATTTGCTGCAGTTTTTTTAAATAAACTCATATGCACCAAGCAGTCTTAGAGTAATGTCTACCTCAGCCATTATTTTCTGAGTATGAGCCAAAAACACAAACTATCACATAATCTGCATTGCCTTACATATTTACACTTAGAGACTAGTGTAGTTTTAAGTGACTTTGAAAACAATTGAACACTTTTACATCTCAGAAGAAAAACAGAGTCCCTATAGATTTTGTTTCAGTATTAAACAGCTGAATTGTTCTACGCCAGTATTGAATTGATTTAATAAAATAATAATGCCAGCATCCAGAGCAAATAACACGAGAACAATTTTTAAATTATTCAGTAAAATTTCAGAAAATTACTTGATACAGAGATCTTTCAATTAACACATGAAGAAAATTGCCTTTATTATTGAAGAGCAAAGTGTTTTTGAAGGCATGGGAGGGTATTCCTGTATTAAGTGAAGGCTCAAGTAAAAGATCTTCACATAAGCATTTTAATGTAAAACTATGGATGCCATAAACTTGAGAAATGTGTTGTTCGTTCTCTTGAAAACTGAAAGCAGAATTTTTAGTAATTCCTTTCTGAGATGATGAGGGTTTAGATAAGGAGTATCATATTAAAACTAAGCTTCAAGAGAACCAGGACCATTTTGAAAAGATACAGTTAGTACAGCAATGTTTACATCCTAAACCCCCGACCCTGTGAATATCTTAGCTAATAAGACAAAGGAAAATTAAATACAGATGGTGTCAAGGTTGATAAGCATCTGCCTTCAAGATAGATTATCTTCATCATTAGCAGAAGCCCTATGCAATTAGAAGGGTACTTAAATACGAAAGAAGGAGGCAGGAAGAAAAGCATTAGAGTGATGGGATATTGGATCGATTCAATGCAAGTTTTTTCAAAAAAATTTTTGGTGATTCTTTTTCCATTAGCATAAAGTTTACCTAAGTTCAGTTGTAAAAGCATCCATGATTTATTTTATATGCATGTTATTACGGGTGGTGAAAAGCAAACTAAAAATACAGAAAGTAAAGAAAAGCTTTTCGAGGAGTGAGCCAGGGTACTAGACGAGTATAGATAATGTGCACCCAACACAGGTGTGATTGGGGATGTGTTGATATATGATGTATGTATAAGTTGTTTGTTGTAAAATATAATACTCAGTCTGCATTTAAAAATTTTGTATGAGATAGTCAGGGTTAATCAAGACAAATGGGTAAAATTAAAATGATAAGGGTGGTAATAATTTTGACTCTACAATAACTAACATTGATGATAAGAGGTCTATTGCTTCTTTTCAGATATATAAAATATAATCCTCTTCATCATTAAGATGACCAGGTTCCAGTTAAGGTACTACTAACAATTGCCCTTCGTTTTCAAGCTGGTATTGGACTCAGGGTCAACAACTTCCTCCTATTCTTCCAAATCTTCTCACTCCTTCAGGATCAGAGGCCTAAGCCCACTGACCTCATCACTTGTCACCTGGCCCTTGTCCACTTAGTATTGCTCCTCATTGTGATCTTGGCATCTCCAGACCTGTTTGAGTCACTGTACTTTCAGAGTGATTTTAAGTGGAAGGCATTCTTCTACATGCACAGGATGATGGGAGCCTCTCCATCTGCACCACCTGCCTCCTGAGCATGCGCCATGCCGTGGCTGTCAGCCCTGGCACCTCCTGGTCTGCAAGGATTAACAGAAATTCACAGGTTACATCTTTCACTCCTTCTTCTTCCTATGAGTTCTCAGTTTGTCTCTCAGTAGTAACCTGCTCCTCCACTGTGGCTTCTTCTAATGGGACCAAGACCGATGTGCTAAGTATCAGTAAATACAGCTCACTTTCTTCCATAAGCTACATTATCAGGAGCCTGTCATTCATGCTGCCACTGCTTAGGAATGTCTTCTTTGTAGCAATCGTGCTGCTCTCAAGTGCATACATGGTAATTCTCTTGTCCAGGCATCAGAGATGATCCCAATACCTTCATAGAACCAACCTCTGTCCAAGAACCTCCCCAGAGAAAAGGGCCACCCAGACCATCCTGCTGCTGGTGAGTTGCTTTGTGGTCACATAGTGGGTGGACCTGATTATCTCATCCTCCTCATCTCTATTATTGGCTTATGACTCAATCACTGTGAGTGTCCAGAGGCTTGTGGGCAGTTTCTATTCCACTGTCAGCCCTTTCACACTTATTAGTTCTGATAAAAGAACAATCAAAATTTTGCATAATGTGCAATATAAATATAAATTTTTAATAAATTAATTATAAAAATAGTCTGAAAATAGATTATTTTGACATTAAATTATCCGAGAAGTAGATGATTTGATATATAAATTAATTATACTTTTAATCTATCTAAATTCTTTTGAAACCTATGCTGCCAAAGACTTAGTGGTTTCTTGAGTTCAATGTCCACCCTCATAGTCTCCAGTGTCTACAGGTTCTTTATCTTTAATTTTGATTCCCTAATTTTTCTATAAGACAACTTTTCTATCTTCTTGAAGTGTACACTCAAGAAGCTCCTATTGGTAAATACAATCTCTCTCCTTTCTCTCTCTCTTTTTACTTTTTAAGGTAATTTAGTTTACCCTTATTTATTAAAAATATGCTAGCTATGTATCCAATTATAGGTTGAACAATAACTTTTTTTCAGAACTCTTAATATTTATTTCTCAGTTTTCTGGGTCTGCACAGTCTGTGGAGATTTTACTCTCACCTTGTAGGTTCTCTCTCCTTCTCATGGCTTTTAATTGTCTTCATTCTATTTGGTATTATGCAGTTTGCCTGTTATTTTGTTAAATATTTATTGCTTATTTATTGCTCTCTTTTAGACACAGCACACTTCTGCATTTGAGTTTATATCTGGTTTTTAATTTTCAAAATTTGAAAATAATTATTTTATTAGTGTGATTTATTATTTGTATGGACTTAAGTAAAATAATTTTGCTTTGTTCCTTCTCATTCTGTTACTTATATATGTATAATTACATTCAGATTGCTACTATTTGGTTTCTCTTACTGTATTTGGCTACATTCATTCTGTTCAATAGTCCAATTCACTAATCCAGTTCATTAATCCTCTTGTCATCAACTCAGTCTAATTTAATATTTAACTCATACATTGTATATTAATATATATTGAAATTATTCCATTTCTATTTGACTCTTTACAAATTTGCTTGTTTAGTTTATAATTTTCTGATTATTTTGTTATCCCCTTTTCCCCATTTGCTTACAAATTTAAACATATTTCCAATATGCCTAGGTTTTGTGATGCCTCATTTCTTATGGCCCTTTACCTGATGGCTTATTTTCTTCTGTCCTTTACAGTTTTTAATTTGTTTCTCACACAAATAAAGATCTCACATTAAAACAAAATAGTATGGCTTGGCTTGTAATTTTTGTTAAAAGCAGTAGTATATGTTGTATGAAACAGTATATTGGGGGTAAATAGTTTTAGGTTATTGATGAGCAGTTTTCCCTCAGATAGTCCTTAGTGTAGGCGTTTGTGGTCATGTAGATGAGAGGTAGGTTGGGACTGAAATTTGTTATGGCAGCAACAACCTTCTGAGCACCAGGGAATTGAAATCCTTTTCAGGATACTTTGCCAATATCTCCCAGGTTTTCCATGCCTTCCCTTGGTGCCTTTTATCAGAGATGGTCTCATACACAGCTGTATTTTACTCTGATTTTTGCTGCTTTTTTTTTTTTTTTTTTTTTTGAGATGGAATCTTGCTCTTGTTATCCAGGCTGAAGTGCAATGGCACAATCTTGGCTCACTGCAACGTCCACCTCCCAGGTTCAAGCAATTCTCCTCCTTGAACTGAGTAGCTGGGATCACAGGCACCCACCACCATGCACGGCTAATTTTTGTATTTTTAGTAGAGATGGAGTTTCACCATGTTTCACCACATTGGCCAGGCTGGTCTTGAGCTCCTGACCTCAGGTAATTCACCTGCCTCGGCCTACCAAAGTGCTGGGATTACAGGTGTGAATCACTGTGCCCGGCCAACTCCATGTTTTTTAACTTGGTGGCAGGAGGTGAAGGAGTGAGGATATCTCTGATGCTCTGAGGAAGCCTCAGACAGCACTGTCAACTGGAGTGTGTGGTGACTGACATTTAAAGATGTTTCTGCCCCTCCTGCAGATGCATTGCAGGGACAATAGCGCATTTCTGTTTCTCCCCGTAGTAGAGAGGCTCCTAGTCCATGTTTTTAGCTCCCAGTGGAAGTGGGTCTGCAACAGTGCCCTGTAAATTAACAGTTTAGTTTATTTGTTGTTTTTGTTGTTTTGAGACAAGGTCTCACTTTGTCGTCCAGGCTGGAGTGCAGTGGCACAATCTTGGCTTACTGCAGTCTCGACCTTCTGGGCTCAAGTGATCCTGTCGCCTCAGCCCCCCAAGTAGTTGAAACTACAGACGTGTGCCACCATGCCCAGTTATTTTTTGTATTTTTTGTAGAGACAAGGTTTCACCATATTGCTGGTCTTAAACTCCTGGGCTCAATTAATCTGCCCGACCCGGCCTCTCAGAGTGCTAGAATTATAGGTGTAAGCCCTGCTCCCGGCTAGGCTTCAGTTTCTTTATGGGAGATGCGTCTGTGCAGAGATGTGGATGTTGGCCTTGTCTCTCCACCATCAGCTGCTGTGAATTTTTCACGGTTCCCTCTGGCTCATGTTTGGATGCTCTTACTCTGCACATTGGGCCTTGTATTCTATAGGAGACAGGAAAGCTATGTCTCCAGAATTGTAGCAGTGGGTGGGATAGTGGTCCCTCCCCATCAGCACTGTTGGGGAAGCAGTCTTAGGATTCTACCCCATCCTTCCTGAATGGCCTTGTAGGGTTGCTAGAAACACTCTAACAAAGGTGTAAACCTTATGTCTGTAGACTCCAGGGTTTCACCTTCTCCTTTCAAAAGCTGAGGTTGCAGTATCTCAAGTCTTGACTAATGGACCAATTCATATTCATTCATTGTTGCCAGCAGGTCTTATGTCCTTGGTGGTTGCTCTAGACATTAGTTTCTTGTCACATGGACCTCTTGATAGGTTTAAAATGTCATCTTGCATTCATAACATAGACAAACAGAGAAAACAGAGGCCAAGAAACAGCAGTGACATTTTTAATCATACACTTGATTAATACATTTTATTTCTGTTGAATAAAATATTCCAGTCCATGTCAAAGAACTTTGTGAGTATCAGATTTTCATTACATTTTAGATGTATCAAGAACATGTCTGTCTACACAGGACATCTATTGCTTTCTCAAGACTAATCAGGAGAACTTCCTTTGCAGAAGCTGTATTCTTATGTTCTGCCTCAGAAGTCTACATGTTTACTGCATCCTATGGTCACTTAAATCAAAGAAGCCAGATTCAAAAAATTTTCTTTCAATGTAAGGAGTGGTGAAGAGTTTATCATCCTTCATTTCACATTTTCTATATAATTTATGCCTCCTGACTATGCAATTATTTTTGTTTT
>JAKFHT010002088.1:0-20089 GCA_023783455.1 Erythrocebus patas
TGGAAAGAAGCCTTCTGAGAAACTGCTCCGTGTTCTTTTATTTCATCTCACTGAGTTACATCATTCCCTTCAAGAAGCCTTTCGCTAAGGCTGTTGTTGTGGAATTGGAAAAGGATATTTGGAAGCCCATAGAGGGCTATGGTAAAAAGGAAATATCTTCCGTTCAAAACTGGAAAGAAGCTTTCTGAGAAACTGCTCTGTGTTCTGTTAATTCATCTCACAGAGTTACATATTTCCTTCAAAGCCTTTCGCTAAGGCTGTTCTTGTGGAAGTAGCAAAGTGATATTTGGAAGCCCCTAGAGGGCTATGGTGAAAAGGAAATATCTTCGGTTCAAAACTGGAAGAAGCTTTCTGAGAAAGTGCTCTGTGTTCTGTTAATTCATCTCACAGAGTTACATCTTTCCTTCAAGAAGCCTATCGCTAAGGCTGTTCTTGTGGAATTGGCAAAGGATATTTGGAAGCCCATAGAGGCCATGGTGAAAAGGAAATATCTTCGTTCAAAACTGGAAAGAAGCTTTCTGAGAAACTGCTCTGTGTTCTGTTAATTCATCTCACAGAGTTACATCTTTCCTTCAAGAAGCCTTCGCTAAGGCTGTTCTTGTGGAATTGGCAAAGGATATTTGAAGCCCATAGAGGGCTATGGTGAAAAGGAAATATCTTCCGTTGAAAACTGGAAAGATGCTTTCTGAGAAACTGCTCTGTGTTCTGTTAATTCATCTCACAGAGTTACATCTTTCCCTTCAAGAAGCCTTTCGCTAAGGCTGTTCTTGTGTAATTCGCAAAGTGATATTTGGAAGCCCATAGAGGGCTATGTTGAAAAAGGAGATATCTTCCGTTCAAAACTGGAAAGAAGCTTTCTGAGAAACTGCTCTGTGTTCTGTTAATTCATCTCACAGAGTTACATCTTTCCCTTCAAGAAGCCTTTCGCTAAGGCTGTTCTTGTGGAGTTGGCAAAGGGATATTTGGAAGCCCATAGAGGGCTATGGTGAAAAAGGAAATATCTTCCGTTCAAAACTGGAAAGAAGCTTTCTGAGAAACTGCTCTGTGTTCTGTTAAATCACCTCACCGCGTTACATCTTCCGCTTCAAGAAGCCTTTCGCTAAGGCTGTTCTTGTGGAATTGGCAAAGGGATATTTGGAAGCCCATAGAGGGCAATGGTGAAAAAGGAAATATCTTCCGTTCAAAACTGGAAAGAAGCTTTCTGAGAAACTGCACTGTGTTCTTTTAATTCATCTCACTGAGTTACATCTTTCCCTTCAAGAAGCCTTTCGCTAAGGCTGTTCTTGTGGAATTGGCAAAGGGATATTTGGAAGCCCTTAGAGGGCTATGGTGAAAAAGGAAATATCTTCCGTTCAAAACTGGAAAGAAGCCTTCTGAGAAACTGCTCCGTGTTCTTTTATTTCATCTCACTGAGTTACATCATTCCCTTCAAGAAGCCTTTCGCTAAGGCTGTTCTTGTGGAATTGGCAAAGGGATATTTGGAAGCCCTAGAGGGCTATGGTGAAAAGGAAATATCTTCCGTTCAAAACTGGAAAGAAGCTTTCTGAGAAACTGCTGTGTCTTCTGTTAATTCATCTCACAGTCTTACATCTTTCCTTCAAGAAGCCTTTCGCTAAGGCTGTTCTTGTGGAATTGGAAAGGGATATTTGGAAGCCCATAGAGGGCTATGGTAAAAGGAAATATCTTCCGTTCAAAACTGGAAAGAAGCTTTCTGAGAAACTGCTCTGTGTTCTGTTAATTCATCTCACAGAGTTACATATTTCCTTCAAGAAGCCTTTCGCTAAGGCTGTTCTTGTGGAAGTAGCAAAGTGATATTTGGAAGCCCCTAGAGGGCTATGGTGAAAAAGGAAATATCTTCGGTTCAAAACTGGAAAGAAGCTTTCTGAGAAAGTGCTCTGTGTTCTGTTAATTCATCTCACAGAGTTACATATTTCCTTCAAGAAGCCTATCGCTAAGGCTGTTCTTGTGGAATTAGCAAAGGGATATTTGGAAGCCCATAGAGGCCATGGTGAAAAAGGAAATATCTTCCGTTCAAAACTGGAAAGAAGCTTTCTGAGAAACTGCTCTGTGTTCTGTTAATTCATCTCACAGAGTTACATCTTTCCCTTCAAGAAGCCTTGCGCTAAGGCTGTTCTTGTGGAATTGGCAAAGGGATATTTGGAAGCCCATAGAGGGCTATGGTGAAAAAGGAAATATCTTCCGTTGAAAACTGGAAAGATGCTTTCTGAGAAACTGCTCTGTGTTCTGTTAATTCATCTCACAGAGTTACATCTTTCCCTTCAAGAAGCCTTTCGCTAAGGCTGTTCTTGTGTAATTCGCAAAGTGATATTTGGAAGCCCATAGAGGGCTATGTTGAAAAAGGAGATATCTTCCGTTCAAAACTGGAAAGAAGCTTTCTGAGAAACTGCTCTGTGTTCTGTTAATTCATCTCACAGAGTTACATCTTTCCCTTCAAGAAGCCTTTCGCTAAGGCTGTTCTTGTGGAATTGGCAAAAGGGATATTTGGAAGCCCATAGAGGGCCATGGTGAAAAAGGAAATATCTTCCGTTCAAAACTGGAAAGAAGCTTTCTGAGAAACTGCTCTGTGTTCTGTTAATTCATCTCACAGAGTTACATCTTTCCTTCAAGAAGCCTATCGCTAAGGCTGTTCTTGTGGAATTGGCAAAGGGATATTTGGAAGCCCATAGAGGGCCATGGTGAAAAGGAAATATCTTCCGCTCAAAACTGGAAAGAAGCTTGAGAAACTGCTCTGTGTTCTGTTAATTCATCTCACAGAGTTACATCTTTCCTTCAAGAAGCCTTGCGCTAAGGCTGTTCTTGTGGAATTGGCAAGGATATTTGGAAGCCCATAGAGGCTATGGTGAAAAAGGAAATATCTTCCGCTCAAAACTGGAAAGAAGCTTTCTGAGAAACTGCTCTGTGTTCTGTTAATTCATCTCGCAGAGTTACATCTTTCCTTCAAGAAGCCTTCGCTAAGGCTGTTCTTGTGGAATTGGCAAAGTGATATTTGGAAGCCCTAGAGGGCTATGGTGAAAAAGGAAATATCTTCGGTTCAAAACTGGAAAGAAGCTTTCTGAGAAACTGCTCTGTGTTCTGTTAATTCATCTCACAGAGTTACATCTTTCCTTCAAGAAGCCTTTCGCTAAGGCTGTTCTTGTGGAATTGGCAAAGTGATATTTGGAAGCCCTAGAGGGCTATGGTGAAAAAGGAAATATCTTCGGTTCAAAACTGGAAAGAAGCTTTCTGAGAAACTGCTCTGTGTTCTGTTAATTCATCTCACAGAGTTACATCTTTCCTTCAAGAAGCCTTTCGCTAAGGCTGTTCTTGTGGAATTGGCAAAGGATATTTGGAAGCCCATAGAGGGCTATGGTGAAAAAGGAAATATCTTCCGTTCAAAACTGGAAAGAAGCTTGAGAAACTGCTCTGTGTTCTGTTAAATCACCTCACCGAGTTACATCTTCCGCTTCAAGAAGCCTTCGCTAAGGCTGTTCTTGTGGAATTGGCAAAGGATATTTGGAAGCCCATAGAGGGCAATGGTGAAAAAGGAAATATCTTCCGTTCAAAACTGGAAAGAAGCTTTCTGAGAAACTGCTCTGTGTTCTTTAATTCAACTCACAGAGTTACTTCTTTCCTTCAAGAAGCCTTTCGCTAAGGCTGTTCTTGTGGAATTGGCAAAGTGATGTTTGGAAGCCCTTAGAGGGCTATGTTGAAAAAGGAATATCTTCCGTTCAAAACTGGAAAGAAGCTTCTGAGAAACTGCTCTGTGTTCTTTAATTCATCTCACTGAGTTACATCTTTCCTTCAAGAAGCCTTTCGCTAAGGCTGTTCTTGTGGAATTGGCAAAGGATATTTGGAAGCCCATAGGGCTATGGTGAAAAGGAAATATCTTCCGTTCAAAACTGGAAAGAAGCTTTCTGAGAAACTGCTCTGTGTTCTGTTAATTCATCTCACAGAGTTACATCTTTCCTTCAAGAAGCCTTTCGCTAAGGCTGTTCTGGTGGAATTGGAAAAGGATATTTGGAAGCCCTAGAGGGCTATGGTGAAAAAGGAAATATCTTCCGTTCAAAACTGGAAAGAAGCTTTTTGAGAAACTGCTCTGTGTTCTGTTAATTCATCTCACAGAGTTACATCTTTCCTTCAAAAGCCTTTCGCTAAGGCTGTTCTTGTGGAATTGGAAAAGGATATTTGGAAGCCCATAGAGGGCTATGGTGAAAAGGAAATATCTTCCGTTCAAAACTGGAAAGAAGCTTTCTGAGAAACTGCTCTGTGTTCTGTTAATTCATCTCACAGAGTTACATCTTTCCTTCAAGCCTTTCGCTAAGGCTGTTCTTGTGGAATTGGCAAAGGATATTTGGAAGCCCATAGAGGGCTATGGTGAAAAAGGAAATATCTTCTGTTCAAAACTGGAAAGAAGCTTTCTGAGAAACTGCTGTGTGTTCTGTTAATTCATCTCACAGTTACATCTTTCCTTCAAGAAGCCTTTCGCTAAGGCTGTTGTTGTGGAATTGGAAAAGGATATTTGGAAGCCCATAGAGGGCTATGGTGAAAAAGGAAATATCTTCCGTTCAAAACTGGAAAGAAGCTTTCTGAGAAACTGCTCTGTGTTCTGTTAATTCATCTCACAGAGTTACATCTTTCCTTCAAGAAGCCTTTCGCTAAGGCTGTTCTTGTGGAATTGGCAAAGGATATTTGGAAGCCCATAGAGGGCTATGGTGAAAAAGGAATATCTTCCGTTCAAAACTGGAAAGAAGCTTTCTGAGAAACTGGTCTGTGTTCTGTTAATCACCTCACCGAGTTACATCTTCCCTTCAAGAAGCCTTTCGCTAAGGCTGTTCTGGTGGAATTGGAAAAGGATATTTGTAAGCCCATAGGGCTATGGTGAAAAAGGAAATATCTTCCGTTCAAAACTGGAAAGAAGCTTTCTGAGAAAATGCTCTGTGTTCTGTTAATTCATCTCACAGAGTTACATCTTTCCTTCAAGAAGCCTTCGCTAAGGCTGTTCTTGTGGAATTGGCAAAGGATATTTGGAAGACCATAGAGGGCTATGGTGAAAAAGGAAATATCTTCCGTTCAAAACTGGAAAGAAGCTTTCTGAGAAACTGCTCTGTGTTCTGTTAATTCATCTCACAGAGTTACATCTTTCCTTCAAGAAGCCTTTCGCTAAGGCTGTTCTTGTGGAATTGGCAAAGGATATTTGGAAGCCCATAGAGGGCTATGGTGAAAAGGAAATATCTTCGTTCAAAACTGGAAAGAAGCTTTCTGAGAAACTGCTCTGTGTTCTGTTAATTCATCTCACAGAGTTACATCTTTCCTTCAAGAAGCCTTTCGCTAAGGCTGTTCTTGTGGAATTGGCAAAGGATATTTGGAAGCCCATAGAGGGCTATGGTGAAAAGGAAATATCTTCCGTTCAAAACTGGAAAGAAGCTTTCTGAGAAACTGCTCTGTGTTCTGTTAAATCACCTCACCGAGTTACATCTTCCTTCAAGAAGCCTTTCGCTAAGGCTGTTCTTGTGGAATTGGCAAAGGATATTTGGAAGCCCATAGAGGGCAATGGTGAAAAGGAAATATCTTCCGTTCAAAACTGGAAAGAACCTTTCTGAGAAACTGCTCTGTGTTCTTTTAATTCATCTCACAGTTACATCTTTCCTTCAAAAGCCTTTCGCTAAGGCTGTTCTTGTGGAATTGGCAAAGGATATTTGGAAGCCCTTAGAGGGCTATGGTGAAAAGGAAATATCTTCCGTTCAAAACTGGAAAGAAGCTTTCTGAGAAACTGCTCTGTGTTCTTTTAATTCATCTCACTGAGTTACATCATTCCTTCAAGAAGCCTTTCGCTAAGGCTGTTCTTGTGGAATTGGAAAAGGATATTTGGAAGCCCCTAGAGGGCTATGGTAAAAAGGAAATATCTTCCGTTCAAAACTGGAAAGAAGCTTTCTGAGAAACTGCTCTGTGTTCTGTTAATTCATCTCACAGAGTTACATATTTCCTTCAAGAAGCCTTTCGCTAAGGCTGTTCTTGTGGAATTAGCAAAGGATATTTGGAAGCCCATAGGGCTATGGTGAAAAAGGAATATCTTCCGTTCAAAACTGGAAAGAAGCTTTCTGAGAAACTGCTCTGTGTTCTGTTAATTCATCTCACAGAGTTACATATTTCCTTCAAGAAGCCTTTCGCTAAGGCTGTTCTTGTGGAATTGGCAAAGGATATTTGGAAGCCCATAGAGGGCTATGGTGAAAAAGGAAATATCTTCCGTTCAAAACTGGAAAGAAGCTTTGAGAAACTGCTCTGTGTTCTGTTAATTCCTCTCACAGAGTTACATCTTTCCTTCAAGAAGCCTTTCGCTAAGGCTGTTCTTGTGGAATTGGCAAAGGATATTTGGAAGCCCATAGAGGGCTATGGTGAAAAGGAAATATCTTCCGTTCAAAACTGGAAAGATGCTTTCTGAGAAACTGCTCTGTGTTCTGTTAATTCATCTCACAGAGTTACATCTTTCCTTCAAGAAACCTTTCGCTAAGGCTGTTCTTGTGGAATTGGCAAAGTGATATTTGGAAGCCCATAGAGGGCTATGGTGAAAAAGGAGATATCTTCCATTCAAAACTGTAAAGAAGCTTTCTGAGAAACTGCTCTGTGTTCTGTTAATTCATCTCACAGAGTTACATCTTTCCCTTCAAAAGCCTTTCGCTAAGGCTGTTCTTGTGGAATTGGCAAAGGATATTTGGAAGCCCATAGAGGGCTATGGTGAAAAAGGAAATATCTTCCGTTCAAAACTGGAAAGAAGCTTTCTGAGAAACTGCTCTGTGTTCTGTTAATTCATCTCACAGAGTTACATCTTTCCTTCAAGAAGCCTTGCGCTAAGGCTGTTCTTGTGGAATTGGCAAAGGATATTTGGAAGCCCATAGAGGCTATGGTGAAAAAGGAAATATCTTCCGTTCAAAACTGGAAAGATGCTTTCTGAGAAACTGCTCTGTGTTCTGTTAATTCATCTCACAGTTACATCTTTCCTTCAAGAAGCCTTTCGCTAAGGCTGTTCTTGTGGAATTGGCAAAGGATATTTGGAAGCCCTAGAGGGCTATGGTGAAAAAGGAAATATCTTCCGTTCAAAACTGGAAAGAAGCTTTCTGAGAAACTGCTCTGTGTTCTGTTAATTCATCTCACAGAGTTACATCTTTCCTTCAAGAAGCCTTTCGCTAAGGCTGTTCTTGTGGAATTGGCAAAGGGATATTTGGAAGCCCATAGAGGGCTATGGTGAAAAAGGAAATATCTTCGGTTCAAAACTGGAAAGAAGCTTTCTGAGAAACTGCTCTGTGTTCTGTTAATTCATCTCACAGAGTTACATCTTTCCCTTCAAGAAGCCTTTCGCTAAGGCTGTTCTTGTGGAGTTGGCAAAGGGATATTTGGAAGCCCATAGAGGGCTATGGTGAAAAAGGAAATATCTTCCGTTCAAAACTGGAAAGAAGCTTTCTGAGAAACTGCTCTGTGTTCTGTTAAATCACCTCACCGCGTTACATCTTCCGCTTCAAGAAGCCTTTCGCTAAGGCTGTTCTTGTGGAATTGGCAAAGGGATATTTGGAAGCCCATAGAGGGCAATGGTGAAAAAGGAAATATCTTCCGTTCAAAACTGGAAAGAACCTTTCTGAGAAACTGCACTGTGTTCTTTTAATTCATCTCACTGAGTTACATCTTTCCCTTCAAGAAGCCTTTCGCTAAGGCTGTTCTTGTGGAATTGGCAAAGGGATATTTGGAAGCCCTTAGAGGGCTATGGTGAAAAAGGAAATATCTTCCGTTCAAAACTGGAAAGAAGCCTTCTGAGAAACTGCTCCGTGTTCTTTTATTTCATCTCACTGAGTTACATCATTCCCTTCAAGAAGCCTTTCGCTAAGGCTGTTCTTGTGGAATTGGCAAAGGGATATTTGGAAGCCCATAGAGGGCTATGGTGAAAAAGGAAATATCTTCCGTTCAAAACTGGAAAGAAGCTTTATGAGAAACTGCTGTGTCTTCTGTTAATTCATCTCACAGTCTTACATCTTTCGCTTCAAGTAGCCTTTCGCTAAGGCTGTTGTTGTGGAATTGGAAAAGGGATATTTGGAAGCCCATAGAGGGCTATGGTAAAAAAGGAAATATCTTCCGTTCAAAACTGGAAAGAAGCATTCTGAGAAACTGCTCTGTGTTCTGTTAATTCATCTCACAGAGTTACATATTTCCCTTCAAGAAGCCTTTCGCTAAGGCTGTTCTTGTGGAAGTAGCAAAGTGATATTTGGAAGCCCCTATAGGGCTATGGTGAAAAAGGAAATATCTTCGGTTCAAAACTGGAAAGAAGCTTTCTGAGAAAGTGCTCTGTGTTCTGTTAATTCATCTCACAGAGTTACATCTTTCCCTTCAAGAAGCCTATCGCTAAGGCTGTTCTTGCGGAATTGGCAAAGGGATATTTGGAAGCCCATAGAGGGCCATGGTGAAAAAGGAAATATCTTCCGTTCAAAACAGGAAAGAAGCTTTCTGAGAAACTTCTCTGTGTTCTGTTAATTCATCTCACAGAGTTACATCTTTCCCTTCAAGAAGCCTTGCGCTAAGGCTGTTCTTGTGGAATTGGCAAAGGGATATTTGGAAGCCCATAGAGGGCTATGGTGAAAAAGGAAATATCTTCCGTTCAAAACTGGAAAGATGCTTTCTGAGAAACTGCTCTGTGTTCTGTTAATTCATCTCACAGAGTTACATCTTTCCCTTCAAGAAGCCTTTCGCTAAGGCTGTTCTTGTGTAATGCGCAAAGTGATATTTGGAAGCCCATAGAGGGCTATGTTGAAAAAGGAGACATCTTCCATTCAAAACTGTAAAGAAGCTTTCTGAGAAACTGCTCTGTGTTCTGTTAATTCATCTCACAGAGTTACATCTTTCCCTTCAAGAAGCCTATCGCTAAGGCTGTTCTTGTGGAATTAGCAAGGATATTTGGAAGCCCATAGAGGGCCATGGTGAAAAGGAAATATCTTCCGTTCAAAACTGGAAAGAAGCTTTCTGAGAAACTGCTCTGTGTTCTGTTAATTCATCTCACAGAGTTACATCTTTCCTTCAGGAAGCCTTGCGCTAAGGCTGTTCTTGTGGAATTGGCAAAGGATATTTGGAAGCCCATAGAGGGCTATGGTGAAAAAGGAAATATCTTCCGTTGAAAACTGGAAAGATGCTTTCTGAGAAACTGCTCTGTGTTCTGTTAATTCATCTCACAGAGTTACATCTTTCCCTTCAAGAAGCCTTTCGCTAAGGCTGTTCTTGTGGAATTGGCAAAGTGATATTTGGAAGCCCCTAGAGGGCTATGGTGAAAAGGAAATATCTTCCGCTTCAAAACTGGAAAGAAGCTTTCTGAGAAACTGCTCTGTGTTCTGTTAATTCATCTCACAGAGTTACATCTTTCCCTTCAAGAAGCCTTTCGCTAAGGCTGTTCTTGTGGAATTGGCAAAGTGATATTTGGAAGCCCCTAGAGGGCTATGGTGAAAAAGGAAATATCTTCGGTTCAAAACTGGAAAGAAGCTTTCTGAGAAACTGCTCTGTGTTCTGTTAATTCATCTCACAGAGTTACATCTTTCCCTTCAAGAAGCCTTTCGCTAAGGCTGTTCTTGTGGAATTGGAAAAGGATATTTGGAAGCCCATAGAGGGCTATGGTGAAAAAAATATCTTCCGTTCAAAATTGGAAAGAAGCTTTCTGAGAAACTGCTCTGTGTTCTGTTAAATCACCTCACCGAGTTACATCTTCCGCCTCAAGAAGCCTTTCGCTAAGGCTGTTCTTGTGGAATTGGCAAAGGGATATTTGGAAGCCCATAGAGGGCAATGGTGAAAAGGAAATATCTTCCGTTCAAAACTGGAAAGAAGCTTTCTCAGAAACTGCTCTGTGTTCTTTTAATTCAACTCACAGAGTTACTTCTTTCCTTCAAGAAGCCTTTCGCTAAGGCTGTTCTTGTGGAATTAGCAAAGTGATATTTGGAAGCCCTTAGAGGGCTATGTTGAAAAAGGAATATCTTCCGTTCAAAACTGGAAGAAGCTTTCTGAGAAACTGCTGTGTGTTCTGTTAATTCATCTCACAGAGTTACATCTTTCCTTCAAGAAGCCTTTCGCTAAGGCTGTTCTTGTGGAATTGGCAAAGGATATTTGGAAGCCCATAGAGGGCTATGGTGAAAAAGAAAATATCTTCCGTTCAAAACAGGAAAGAAGCTTTCTGAGAAACTGCTCTGTGTTCTGTTAATTCATCTCACAGAGTTACATCTTTCCCTTCAAGAAGCCTTTCGCTAAGGCTGTTCTTGTGGAATTGGGAAAGTGATATTTGGAAGCCCCTAGAGGGCTATGGTGAAAAAGGAAATATCTTCCGTTCAAAAGTGGAAAGAAGCTTTTTGAGATACTGCTCTGTGTTCTGTTAATTCATCTCACAGAGTTACATCTTTCCCTTCCAGAAGCCTTACGCTAAGGCTCTTCTTGTGGAATTGGAAAAGGGATATTTGGAAGCCCATAGAGGGCTATGGTGAAAAAGGAAATATCTTCCGTTCAAAACTGGAAAGAAGCATTCTGAGAAACTGCTCTGTGTTCTGTTAATTCATCTCACAGAGTTACATCTTTCCCTTCAAGAAGCCTTTCGCTAAGGCTGTTCTTGTGGAATTGGCAAAGGGATATTTGGAAGCCCATAGAGGGCTATGGTGAAAAAGGAAATATCTTCTGTTCAAAACTGGAAAGAAGCTTTCTGAGAAACTGCTGTGTGTTCTGTTAATTCATCTCACAGTCTTCCGTCTTTCGCTTCAAGAAGCCTTTCGCTAAGGCTGTTGTTGTGGAATTGGAAAAGGGATATTTGGAAGCCCATAGAGGGCTATGGTGAAAAAGGAAATATCTTCCGTTGAAAACTGGAAAGAAGCTTTCTGAGAAACTGCTCTGTGTTCTGTTAATTCATCTCACAGAGTTACATCTTTCCCTTCAAGAAGCCTTTCGCTAAGGCTGTTCTTGTGGAATTGGCAAAGGATATTTGGAAGCCCATAGAGGGCTATGGTGAAAAAGGAAATATCTTCCGTTCAAAACTGGAAAGAAGCTTTCTGAGAAACTGGTCTGTGTTCTGTAAAATCACCTCACCGAGTTACATCTTCCCCTTCAAGAAGCCTTTCGCTAAGGCTGTTCTGGTGGAATTGGAAAAGGGATATTTGGAAGCCCATAGGGGGCTATGGTGAAAAAGGAAATATCTTCCGTTCAAAACTGGAAAGAAGCTTTCTGAGAAAATGCTCTGTGTTCTGTTAATTCATCTCACAGAGTTACATCTTTCCCTTCAAGAAGCCTTTCGCTAAGGCTGTTCTTGTGGAATTGGCAAAGGGATATTTGGAAGACCATAGAGGGCTATGGTGAAAAAGGAAATATCTTCCGTTCAAAACTGGAAAGAAGCTTTCTGTGAAACTGCTCTGTGTTCTGTTAATTCATCTCACAGAGTTACATCTTTCCCTTCAAGAAGCCTTTCGCTAAGGCTGTTCTTGTGAAATTGGCAAAGGGATATTTGGAAGCCCATAGAGGGCTATGGTGAAAAAGGAAATATCTTCGGTTCAAAACTGGAAAGAAGCTTTCTGAGAAACTGCTCTGTGTTCTGTTAATTCATCTCACAGAGTTACATCTTTCCCTTCAAGAAGCCTTTCGCTAAGGCTGTTCTTGTGGAGTTGGCAAAGGGATATTTGGAAGCCCATAGAGGGCTATGGTGAAAAAGGAAATATCTTCCGTTCAAAACTGGAAAGAAGCTTTCTGAGAAACTGCTCTGTGTTCTGTTAAATCACCTCACAGAGTTACATCTTCCGCTTCAAGAAGCCTTTCGCTAAGGCTGTTCTTGTGGAATTGGCAAAGGGATATTTGGAAGCCCATAGAGGGCAATGGTGAAAAAGGAAATATCTTCCGTTCAAAACTGGAAAGAAGCTTTCTGAGAAACTGCACTGTGTTCTTTTAATTCATCTCACTGAGTTACATCTTTCCCTTCAAGAAGCCTTTCGCTAAGGCTGTTCTTGTGGAATTGGCAAAGGGATATTTGGAAGCCCTTAGAGGGCTATGGTGAAAAAGGAAATATCTTCCGTTCAAAACTGGAAAGAAGCCTTCTGAGAAACTGCTCCGTGTTCTTTTATTTCATCTCACTGAGTTACATCATTCCCTTCAAGAAGCCTTTCGCTAAGGCTGTTCTTGTGGAATTGGCAAAGGGATATTTGGAAGCCCCTAGAGGGCTATGGTGAAAAAGGAAATATCTTCCGTTCAAAACTGGAAAGAAGCTTTCTGAGAAACTGCTGTGTCTTCTGTTAATTCATCTCACAGTCTTACATCTTTCGCTTCAAGTAGCCTTTCGCTAAGGCTGTTGTTGTGGAATTGGAAAAGGGATATTTGGAAGCCCATAGAGGGCTATGGTAAAAAAGGAAATATCTTCCGTTCAAAACTGGAAAGAAGCATTCTGAGAAACTGCTCTGTGTTCTGTTAATTCATCTCACAGAGTTACATATTTCCCTTCAAGAAGCCTTTCGCTAAGGCTGTTCTTGTGGAAGTAGCAAAGTGATATTTGGAAGCCCCTATAGGGCTATGGTGAAAAAGGTAATATCTTCGGTTCAAAACTGGAAAGAAGCTTTCTGAGAAAGTGCTCTGTGTTCTGTTAATTCATCTCACAGAGTTACATATTTCCCTTCAAGAAGCCTATCGCTAAGGCTGTTCTTGCGGAATTGGCAAAGGGATATTTGGAAGCCCATAGAGGGCCATGGTGAAAAAGGAAATATCTTCCGTTCAAAACAGGAAAGAAGCTTTCTGAGAAACTTCTCTGTGTTCTGTTAATTCCTCTCACAGAGTTACATCTTTCCCTTCAAGAAGCCTTGCGCTAAGGCTGTTCTTGTGGAATTGGCAAAGGGATATTTGGAAGCCCATAGAGGGCTATGGTGAAAAAGGAAATATCTTCCGTTCAAAACTGGAAAGATGCTTTCTGAGAAACTGCTCTGTGTTCTGTTAATTCATCTCACAGAGTTACATCTTTCCCTTCAAGAAACCTTTCGCTAAGGCTGTTCTTGTGTAATGCGCAAAGTGATATTTGGAAGCCCATAGAGGGCTATGTTGAAAAAGGAGATATCTTCCATTCAAAACTGTAAAGAAGCTTTCTGAGAAACTGCTCTGTGTTCTGTTAATTCATCTCACAGAGTTACATCTTTCCCTTCAAGAAGCCTATCGCTAAGGCTGTTCTTGCGGAATTGGCAAAGGGATATTTGGAAGCCCATAGAGGGCCATGGTGAAAAACGAAATATCTTCCGTTCAAAACTGGAAAGAAGCTTTCTGAGAAACTGCTCTGTGTTCTGTTAATTCATCTCACAGAGTTACATCTTTCCCTTCAGGAAGCCTTGCGCTAAGGCTGTTCTTGTGGAATTGGCAAAGGGATATTTGGAAGCCCATAGAGGGCTATGGTGGAAAAGGAAATATCTTCCGTTGAAAACTGGAAAGATGCTTTCTGAGAAACTGCTCTGTGTTCTGTTAATTCATCTCGCAGAGTTACATCTTTCCCTTCAAGAAGCCTTTCGCTAAGGCTGTTCTTGCGGAATTGGCAAAGTGATATTTGGAAGCCCCTAGACGGCTATGGTGAAAAAGGAAATACCTTCGGTTCAAAACAGGAAAGAAGCTTTCTGAGAAACTGCTCTGTGTTCTGTTAATTCATCTCACAGAGTTACATCTTTCCCTTCAAGAAGCCTTTCGCTAAGGCTGTTCTTGTGGAATTGGCAAAGTGATATTTGGAAGCCCCTAGAGGGCTATGGTGAAAAAGGAAATATCTTCGGTTCAAAACTGGAAAGAAGCTTTCTGAGAAACTGCTCTGTGTTCTGTTAGTTCATCTCACAGAGTTACATCTTTCCCTTCAAGAAGCCTTTCGCTAAGGCTGTTCTTGTGGAATTGGCAAAGGGATATTTATAAGCCCATAGAGGGCTATGGTGAAAAAGGAAATATCTTCCGTTCAAAATTGGAAAGAAGCTTTCTGAGAAACTGCTCTGTGTTCTGTTAAATCACCTCACCGAGTTACATCTTCCGCTTCAAGAAGCCTTTCGCTAAGGCTGTTCTTGTGGAATTGGCAAAGGGATATTTGGAAGCCCATAGAGGGCAATGGTGAAAAAGAAAATATCTTCCGTTCAAAACTGGAAAGAAGCTTTCTCAGAAACTGCTCTGTGTTCTTTTAATTCAACTCACAGAGTTACTTCTTTCCCTTCAAGAAGCCTTTCGCTAAGGCTGTTCTTGTGGAATTGGCAAAGTGATGTTTGGAAGCCCTTAGAGGGCTATGTTGAAAAAGGGAATATCTTCCGTTCAAAACTGGAAAGAAGCCCTCTGAGAAACTGCTCTGTGTTCTTTTATTTCATCTCACTGAGTTACATCTTTCCCTTCAAGAAGCCTTTCGCTAAGGCTGTTCTTGTGGAATTGGCAAAGGGATATTTGGAAGCCCATAGAGGGCTATGGTGAAAAAGGAAATATCTTCCGTTCAAAACTGGAAAGAAGCTTTCTGAGAAACTGCTCTGTGTTCTGTTAATTCATCTCACAGAGTTACATCTTTCCCTTCAAGAAGCCTTTCGCTAAGGCTGTTCTTGTGGAATTGTCAAAGGGATATTTGGAAGCCCATAGAGGGCTATGGTAAAAAAGGAAATATCTTCCGTTCAAAACTGGAAAGAAGCTTTCTGAGAAACTGCTCTGTGTTCTGTTAATTCACCTCACAGAGTTACATCTTTCCTTCAAGAAGCCTTTCGCTAAGGCTGTTCTTGTGGAATTCGCAAAGTGATATTTGGAAGCCCATAGAGGGCTATGGTGAAAAAGGAAATATCTTCCGTTCAAAACTGGAGAGAAGCTTTCTGAGAAACTGCTCTGTGTTCTGTTAATTCATCTCTCAGAGTTAAATCTTTCCCTTCCAGAAGCCTTTCGCTAAGGCTGTTCTTGTGGAATTGGCAAGGGGATATTTGGAAGCCCATAGAGGGCTATGGTGAAAAAGGAAATATCTTCCGTTGAAAACTGGAAAGGTGCTTTCTGAGAAACTGCTCTGTGTTCTGTTAATTCATCTCACAGAGTTACACCTTCCGCTTCAAGAAGTCTTTCGCTAAGGCTGTTCTTGTGGAATTGGCAAAGGGATATTTGGAAGCCCTTAGAGGGCTATGGTGAAAAAGGAAATATCTTCCGTTCAAAACTGGAAAGAAGCTTTCTGAGAAACTGCACTGTGTTCTTTTAATTCACCTCACAGAGTTACATCTTTCCCTTCAAGAAGCCTTACGCTAAGGCTGTTCTTGTGTAATTCGCAAAGTGATATTTGGAAGCCCATAGAGGGCTATGTTGAAAAAGGAGATATCTTCCGTTCAAAACTGGAAAGAAGCTTTTTGAGAAACTTCTCTGTGTTCTGTTAATTCATCTCACAGAGTTACATCTTTCCCTTCAAGAAGCCTTTCGCTAAGGCTGTTCTTGTGGAATTGGCAAAGTGATATTTGGAAGCCCGTAGAGGGCTATGGTGAAAAAGGAAATATCTTCGGTTCAAAACTGGAAAGAAGCTTTCTGAGAAACTGCTCTGTGTTCCGTTAATTCATCTCACAGAGTTACATCTTTCCCTTCAAGAAGCCTTTCGCTAAGGCTGTTCTTGCGGAATTGGCAAAGGGATATTTGGAAGCCCATAGAGGGCCATGGTGAAAAAGGAAATATCTTCCGTTCAAAACTGGAAAGAAGCTTTCTGAGAAACTGCTCTGTGTTCTGGTAATTCATCTCACAGAATTACATCTTTCCCTTCAAGAAGCCTTGCGCTAAGGCTGTTCTTGTGGAATTGGCAAAGGGATATTTGGAAGCCCATAGAGGGCTATGGTGAAAAAGGAAATATCTTCCGTTGAAAACTGGAAAGAAGCTTTCTGAGAAACTGCTGTGTGTTCTGTTAATTCATCTCACAGAGTTACATCTTTCCCTTCAAGAAGCCTTTCGCTAAGGCTGTTCTTTTGGATTTCGCAAAGTGATATTTGGAAGCCCATAGAGGGCTATGTTGAAAAAGGAGATATCTTCCGTTCAAAACTGGAAAGAAGCTTTCTGAGAAACTGCTCTGTGTTCTGTTAATTCACCTCACAGAGTTACATCTTTCCCTTCAAGAAGCCTTGCGCTAAGGCTGTTCTTGTGGAATTCGCAAAGTGATATTTGGAAGCCCATAGAAGGCTATGTTGAAAAAGGAGATATCTTCCGTTCAAAACTGGAAAGAAGCTTTTTGAGAAACTTCTCTGTGTTCTGTTAATTCATCTCACCGAGTTACATCTTTCCCTTCAAGAAGCCTTTCGCTAAGGCTGTTCTTGTGGAATTGGCAAAGTGATATTTGGAAGCCCGTAGAGGGCTATGGTGAAAAAGGAAATATCTTCCGTTCAAAACTGGAAAGAAGCTTTCTGAGAAACTGCTCTGTGTTCTGTTAATTCATCTCACAGAGTTACATCTTTCCCTTCAAGAAGCCTTTCGCTAAGGCTGTTCTTGTGGAATTGGCAAAGGGATATTTGGAAGCCCATAGAGGCTATGGTGAAAAGGAAATATCTTCCGTTCAAAACTGGAAAGAAGCTTTCTGAGAAACTGCTCTGTGTTCTGTTAATTCATCTCACAGAGTTACATCTTTCCTTCAAGAAGCCTTTCGCTAAGGCTGTTCTTGTGGAATTGGCAAAGGATATTTGGAAGCCCATAGAGGGCTATGGTGAAAAGGAAATATCTTCCGTTGAAAACTGGAAAGATGCTTTCTGAGAAACTGCTCTGTGTTCTGTTAATTCATCTCACAGAGTTACATCTTTCCTTCAAGAAGCCTTTCGCTAAGGCTGTTCTTGTGGAATTAGCAAAGGATATTTGGAAGCCCATAGGGCTATGGTGAAAAAGGAAATATCTTCCGTTCAAAACTGGAAAAAGCTTTCTGAGAAACTGCTCTGTGTTCTGTTAATTCATCTCACAGAGTTACATCTTTCCCTTCAAGAAGCCTTTCGCTAAGGCTGTTCTTGTGGAATTGGCAAAGTGATATTTGGAAGCCCATAGAGGCTATGGTGAAAAAGGAAATATCTTCCGTTCAAAACTGGAAAGAAGCTTTCTGAGAAACTGCTCTGTGTTCTGTTAATTCATCTCACAGAGTTACATCTTTCCCTTCAAGAAGCCTTTCGCTAAGGCTGTTCTTGTGAATTGGCAAAGGATATTTGGAAGCCCATAGAGGGCTATGGTGAAAAGGAAATATCTTCCGTTCAAAACTGGAAAGAAGCTTTCTGAGAAACTGCTCTGTGTTCTGTTAATTCATCTCACAGAGTTACATCTTTCCCTTCAAAGCCTTTCGCTAAGGCTGTTCTTGTGGAATTGGCAAAGGATATTTATAAGCCCATAGAGGCTATGGTGAAAAGGAAATATCTTCCGTTCAAAACTGGAAAGAAGCTTTCTGAGAAACTGCTCTGTGTTCTGTTAAATCACCTCACAGAGTTACATCTTTCCCTTCAAGAAGCCTTTCACTAAGGCTGTTCTTGTGGAATTGGCAAAGGATATTTGGAAGCCCATAGAGGGCCATGGTGAAAAGGAAATATCTTCCGTTCAAAACTGGAAAGAAGCTTTTGAGAAACTTCTCTGTGTTCTGTTAATTCATCTCACAGAGTTACATCTTTCCCTTCAAGAAGCCTTTCGCTAAGGCTGTTCTTGTGGAATTGGCAAAGGATATTTGGAAGCCCATAGAGGGCTATGGTGAAAAGGAAATATCTTCCGTTGAAAACTGGAAAGAAGCTTTCTGAGAAACTGCTCTGTGTTCTGTTAATTCATCTCACAGAATTACATCTTTCCTTCAAGAAGCCTTTCGCTAAGGCTGTTCTTGTGGAATTGGCAAAGGATATTTGGAAGCCCATAGAGGGCTATGGTGAAAAGGAAATATCTTCCGTTGAAAACTGGAAAGAAGCTTTCTGAGAAACTGCTCTGTGTTCTGTTAATTCATCTCACAGAGTTACATCTTTCCTTCAAGAAGCCTTTCGCTAAGGCTGTTCTTGTGGAATTGGCAAAGGATATTTGGAAGCCCATAGAGGGCTATGGTGAAAAGGAAATATCTTCCGTTGAAAACTGGAAAGATGCTTTCTGAGAAACTGCTCTGTGTTCTGTTAATTCATCTCACAGAGTTACATCTTTCCTTCAAGAAGCCTTTCGCTAAGGCTGTTCTTGTGGAATTGGCAAAGTGATATTTGGAAGCCCTAGAGGGCTATGGTGAAAAGGAAATATCTTCGTTCAAAACTGGAAAGAAGCTTTCTGAGAAACTGCTCTGTGTTCTGTTAATTCATCTCACAGAGTTACATCTTTCCTTCAAGAAGCCTTCGCTAAGGCTGTTCTTGTGGAATTGGCAAAGGGATATTTGGAAGCCCATAGAGGGCTATGGTGAAAAAGGAAATATCTTCCGTTCAAAACTGGAAAGAAGCTTTCTGAGAAACTGCTCTGTGTTCTGTGAAATCACCTCACCGAGTTACATCTTCCGCTTCAAGAAGCCTTTTGCTAAGGCTGTTCTTGTGGAATTGGCAAAGGGATATTTGGAAGCCCTTAGAGGGCAATGGTGAAAAAGGAAATATCTTCCGTTCAAAACTGGAAAGAAGCTTTCTGAGAAACTGCACTGTGTTCTTTTAATTCAACTCACAGAGTTACATCTTTCCCTTCAAGAAGCCTTTCGCTAAGGCTGTTCTTGTGGAATTGGCAAAGGGATGTTTGGAAGCCCATAGAGGGCTATGTTGAAAAAGGAGATATCTTCCGTTCAAAACTGGAAAGAAGCTTTCTGAGAAACTGCTCTGTGTTCTGTTAATTCATCTCACAGAGTTACATCTTTCCCTTCAAGAAGCCTTTCGCTAAGGCTGTTCTTGTGGAATTGGCAAAGTGATATTTGGAAGCCCATAGGGCTATGGTGAAAAGGAAATATCTTCCGTTGAAAACTGGAAAGAAGCTTTTGAGAAACTTCTCTGTGTTCTGTTAATTCACCTCACAGAGTTACATCTTCCGCTTCAAAACTGGAAGAAGCTTTCTGAGAAACTGCTCTGTGTTCTGTTAATTCATCTCACAGAGTTACATATTTCCTTCAAGAAGCCTTCGCTAAGGCTGTTCTTGTGGAATTAGCAAAGGATATTTGGAAGCCCTAGAGGGCTATGGTGACAAAGGAAATATCTTCCGCTTCAAGAAGCCTTCGCTAAGGCTGTTCTTGTGGAATTGGCAAAGTGATGTTTGGAAGCCCATAGAGGCTATGGTGAAAAGGAAATATCTTCGTTCAAAACTGGAAGAAGCTTTCTGAGAAACTGCTCTGTGTTCTGTTAATTCACCTCACAGAGTTACATATTTCCTTCAAGAAGCCTTCGCTAAGGCTGTTCTTGTGAATTGGCAAAGGATATTTGGAAGCCCTAGAGGGCTATGGTGACAAAGGAAATATCTTCCGCTTCAAGAAGCCTTCGCTAAGGCTGTTCTTGTGAATTGGCAAAGGATATTTGGAAGCCCTAGAGGGCTATGGTGAAAAGGAAATATCTTCCGTTGAAAACTGGAAAGAAGCTTTCTGAGAAACTGCTCTGTGTTCTGTTAATTCATCTCACAGAGTTACATATTTCCTTCAAGAAGCCTTCGCTAAGGCTGTTCTTGTGAATTGGCAAAGGATATTTGGAAGCCCATAGGGCTATGGTGACAAAGGAAATATCTTCCGCTTCAAGAAGCCTTCGCTAAGGCTGTTCTTGTGAATTGGCAAAGTGATGTTTGGAAGCCCATAGGGCTATGGTGAAAAAGGAATATCTTCCGTTGAAAACTGGAAAGAAGCTTTCTGAGAAACTGCTCTGTGTTCTGTTAATTCATCTCACAGAGTTACATATTTCCTTCAAGAAGCCTTCGCTAAGGCTGTTCTTGTGGAATTGGCAAAGTGATATTTGGAAGCCCATAGAGGGCCATGGTGAAAAAGGAATATCTTCCGTTGAAAACTGGAAAGATGCTTTCTGAGAAACTGCTCTGTGTTCTGTTAATTCACCTCACAGAGTTACATCTTCCGCTTCAAAACTGGAAGAAGCTTTCTGAGAAACTGCTCTGTGTTCTGTTAATTCATCTCACAGAGTTACATATTTCCTTCAAGAAGCCTTCGCTA
>JAKFHT010002089.1:0-20079 GCA_023783455.1 Erythrocebus patas
TTCAAATTCCACAAAAACAGTCTTAGCGAAAAGGTTTCTTGAGGGGAAAGTTGCAACTCTGTGAGATGAATTAACAGAACAGAGTGCAGTTTGTCAGAAAACTTCTTTCCAGTTTTTATCGGAAGATATTTCCTTTTTCACCATTGCCCTCTATGGGATTCCAAATATCACTTTTCAAATTCCAAAAGAACAGTCTTAGTGAAAGTCTTCTTGAGGTGAAAGCTGTAACTCTGTGAGACGAATTAACAGAACAGAGTGCAGTTTCTCAGAAAGCTTCTTTCCAGTTTTGAACTGAAGATGTTTCCTTTTTCACCATAGCACTCTATGGACTTCCAAATGTCACTTTGCATATTGCACAAGAACAGCCTTAGCGAAAGGCTTCTTGAGGGGAAAGCTGTAACTCTGTGAGATGAATTAACATAACACAGAGCAGTTTCTCAGAAAGCTTCTTTCCAGTTTTTAACGGAAGATATTTCCTTTTCACCATAGCCCTCTAGGAGCTTCCAAATATAGGTTTGCAAATTCCACAAGAACAGCCTTAGCGAAAGGCTTCTTTAAGGAAACCTGCAACTCTGTGCAATGAATTAACCGAACATAAAGCAGTTTCTTAGAATGCTTCTTTTCAGTTTTTATCTTAGGATATTTCCTTTTTCACCGTAGCCCTCTATGGGCTTCCAAATATCACTTTGCAAATTCCACAAGAACAGTCTCAGCGAAAGGTTTCTTGAGGGGAAAGCTGTAACTGTGAGATGAATTAACAGAACACAAAAAAGCAGTTTCTCAGAAAGCTTCTTTCCAGTTTTTAACGGAAGATATTTCCTTTTTCAACATAGCGCACTGTGCGCTACCAAATATCACTTTGCAAATTCCACAAGAACAGTCTTAGCGAAAAGGTTCTTGAGGGAAAGCTGTAACTCTGTGAGATAAATTCGCAGAACCCAAAGCAATTTCTCAGAAAGCTTCTTTCCAGTTTTTAACTGAAGATATTTCCTTTTTCATTATAGCCCTCTATGGGCTTCCAAATATCACTTTGCAAATTCCACAAGAACAGCCTTAACGAAAGGCTTCTTTAGGTTAAAGCTGTAACTCTGTAAGATGAATTAACAGAACACAAAGCAGTTTCTCAGAAAGCTTCTTTTCAGTTTTTATCTTAGGATATTTTCTATATCACCGTAGACCTATATGGGCTTCCAAATATCACTTTGCAAATTCCACAAGAACATTCTTAGCGAAAGGCTTCTTGAGGGGAAAGTTGTAACTCTTTGAGATGAATTAACAGAACACAAAGCAGTTTCTCAGAAAGCTTCTTTTCATTTTTTATCTTAGGATATTTCCTTTTTCACCATAGCCCTCTATGGGCTTCCAAATATCACTTTGCAAATTTCAAAAAAACAGTCTTAGTGAAAGGTTTCTTGAGAAGAAAGCTGTAACTCTGTGAGATGAATTAACAGAACACAAAGCAGTTTCTCAGAAAGCTTCTTTCCACTTTTTAAGGGAAGATATTTCATTTTCACCGTAGCCCTCTATGGGCTTCCAAGTATCACTTTGCGAATTCCACAAGAACAGTCTATGCGAAATGCTTCTTGAGAGGAAAGCTGTAACTCTGAGAGATGAATTATCGGAACACAAAGCATTTTCTCAGAAAGCTTCTTTCCAGTTTTTAACAGAAGTTATTTCCTTTTTCACCATAGCCCTCTATGGGCTTCTAAATACCCCTTTGCAAATTCCACAAGAACAGTCTTAGCGAATGGCTTCTTGTGGGGAAAGCTGTAACTGTGTGAGATGAATTAACAGAACACAGAGCAGTTTCTCAGAAAGCGTTTTTTCAGTTTTTAACTGAAGATACTTCCCTTATCACCCTAGCCCTCTATGGGCTTTCAAATATCACTTTGCAAATTCCCAAGAAAAGTCTTAGTGAAAGGCTTCTTGAGGGGAAAGCTGTAACTCTGTGAGATGAATTAACAGAACACAAAGCAGCTTCTCAGAAAGCTTCTTTCCAGTTTTTAACTGAAGATATTTCCTTTTTCACCATAGCCCTCTATGGGCTTCCAAATATCACTTTGCAAGTTACACAAGAACACTCTTAGCGAAAAGGTTCTTGAGGGGAAAGCAGTAACTCTGTGAGATAAATTAACAGAAGACAAAGCAATTTCTCAGATAGCTTCTCTTTAGTTTTTATCATAGGATATTTCCTTTTTCACCATAGCTCTCTATGGGCTTCCAAATATCACTTTGCAAATTCCACACGAACAGTCTTAGCGAAAGGCTTCTTGAGGGGAAAGCTTTAACTCTGTTAGATGAATAAACAGAACACAAAGCAGTTTCTCAGAAAGCTTCTTTCCAGTTTTTAACCGAAGATATTTCCTTTTTCACCATAGCACTCTATGGGCTTCCAAATATCACTCTTCAAATTCCACAAAAACAGTCTTAGCGAAAGGTTTCTTGAGGGGAAAGTTGCAACTCTGTGAGATGAATTAACAGAACAGAGTGCAGTTTGTCAGAAAACTTCTTTCCAGTTTTTATCGGAAGATATTTCCTTTTTCACCATTGCCCTCTATGGGATTCCAAATATCACTTTTCAAATTCCAAAAGAACAGTCTTAGTGAAAGTCTTCTTGAGGTGAAAGCTGTAACTCTGTGAGATGAATTAACAGAACAGAGTGCAGTTTCTCAGAAAGCTTCTTTCCAGTTTTGAACTGAAGATGTTTCCTTTTCACCAAAGCCCTCTATGGGCTTCCAAATTTCACTTTACCAATTCCAGAAGAACAGCCTTAGCGAAAGGCTTCTTGAAGGGAAAGCTGTAACTCTGTGAGATGAATTCACAGAACACAAAGCAGTTTCTCAGAAAGCTTCTTTCCAGTTTTTATCGGAAGATATTTCCTTTTTCACCATAGCCCTCTATGGGCTTCCAAATATCACTTTGCAAATTCCACAAGAACAGTCTTAGCGAAAGGCTTCTTGAGGGAAAGCTGTAACTCTGTGAGATGAATTAACAGAACATAAAGCAGTTTCTCAGAAAGCTTCTTTTCAGTTTTAACTGAAGATATTTCCTTTTCACCATAGCCCTCTATGGGCTTCCAAATATCACTTTGCAAATTCCACAAGAAGAGACTTAGCAAAAGGTTTCTGGAGGGGAAAGCTGTAACTCTGTGAGATGAATTAACAGAACACAAAGCAGTTTCTCAGAAAGCTTCTTTCCAGTTTTTAACGGAAGATATTTCCTTTTTCACCATAGCGCACTATGGGCTACCAAATATCACTTTGCAAATTCCACAAGAACAGTCTCAGCGAAAGGATTCTTGAGGGGGAAGCTCTAACTCTGTGAGATGAATTCGCAGAACCCAAAGCAATTTCTCAGAAAGCTTCTTTCCAGTTTTTAACTGAAGATATTTCCTTTTTCATTATAGCCCTCTATGGGCTTCCAAATATCACTTTGCAAATTCCACAAGAACAGCCTTAACGAAAGGCTTCTTGAGGAAAGCTGTAACTCTGTGAGATGAATTAACAGAACACAAAGCAGTTTCTCAGAAAGCTTCTTTTCAGTTTTTATCTTAGGATATTTTCTATATCACCGTAGACCTATATGGGCTTCCAAATATCACTTTGCAAATTCCACAAGAACATTCTTAGCGAAAGGCTTCTTGAGGGGAAAGTTGTAACTCTTTGAGATGAATTAACAGAACACAAAGCAGTTTCTCAGAAATCTTCTTTTCATTTTTTATCTTAGGATATTTCCTTTTCCACCATAGCCCTCTATGGGCTTCCAAATATCACTTTGCAAATTTCAAAAAAACAATCTTAGTGAAAGGTTTCTTGAGCAGAAAGCTGTAACTCTGTGAGATATATTAACAGAACACAAAGCAGTTTCTCAGAAAGCGTCTTTCCACTTTTTAAGGGAAGATATTTCATTTTCACCGTAGCCCTCTATGGGCTTCCAAATATCACTTTGCAATTCCACAAGAACAGTCTATGCGAAATGCTTCTTGAAGGAAAGCTGTAACTCTGAGAGATGAATTATCAGAACACAAAGCATTTTCTCGGAAAGCTTCTTTCCAGTTTTTAACAGAAGTTATTTCCTTTTCACCATAGCCCTCTATGGGCTTCTAAATACCACTTTGCAAATTCCACAAGAACAGTCTTAGCGAATGGCTTCTTGTGGGAAAGCTGTAACTGTGAGATGAATTAACAGAACACAAAGCAGTTTCTCAGAAAGCTTTTTCAGTTTTTAACTGAAGATATTTCCTTTTCACCATAGCCCTCTATGGGCTTTCAAATATCACTTTGCAAATTCCACAAGAAAAGTCTTAGCGAAAGGCTTCTTGTGGGAAAGCTGTAACTCTGTGAGATGAATTAACAGAACACAAAGCAGTTTCTCAGAAAGCTTCTTTCCAGTTTTTAACTGAAGATATTTCCTTTTCACCATAGCCCTCTATGGGCTTCCAAATATCACTTTGCAAATTCCACAAGAACAGTCTTAGCGAAAGGCTTCTTGAGGGAAAGCTGTAACTCTGTGAGATAAATTAACAGAACACAAAGCAGTTTCTCAGAAAGCTTCTTTCCAGTTTTAACTGAAGATATTTCCTTTTCACCATAGCTCTCTATGGGCTTCCAAATATCACTTTGCAAATTCCACAAGAACAGTCTTAGCGAAAGGCTTCTTGAGGAAAGCTTTAACTCTGTTAGATGAATTAACAGAACACAAAGCAGTTTCTCAGAAAGCTTCCTTCCAGTTTTAACTGAAGATATTTCCTTTTCACCATTGCCCTCTATGGGCTACCAAATATCACTCTTCAAATTCCACAAAACAGTCTTAGCGAAAGGTTTCTTGAGGAAAGCTGTAACTCTGTGAGATGAATTAACAGAACACAGAGCAGTTTCTCAGAAAGCTTCTTTCCAGTTTTTATCGGAAGATATTTCCTTTTCACCATTGCCCTCTATGGGCTTCCAAATATCACTTTTCAAATTCCAAAAGAACAGTCTTAGCGAAAGGCTTCTTGAGGGGAAAGCTGTAACTCTGTGAGATGAATTAACAGAACAGAGTGCAGTTTCTCAGAAAGCTTCTTTCCAGTTTTGAACTGAAGATGTTTCCTTTTCACCATAGCACTCTATGGACTTCCAAATATCACTTTGCAAATTCCACAAGAACAGCCTTAGCGAAAGGCTTCTTGAGGAAAGCTGTAACTCTGTGAGATGAATTAGCATAACACAGAGCAGTTTCTCACAAAGCTTATTTCCAGTTTTTATCGGAAGATATTTCCTTTTTCACCATAGCCCTCTAGGAGCTTCCAAATATCAGTTTGCAAATTCCACAAGAACAGCCATAGCGAAAGGCTTCTTTAAGGGAAACCTGCAACTCTGTGCAATGAATTAACCGAACATAAAGCAGTTTCTTAGAATGCTTCTTTTCAGTTTTTATCTTAGGATATTTCCTTTTTCACCGTAGCCCTCTATGGGCTTCCAAATATCACTTTGCAAATTCCACAAGAACAGTCTCAGCGAAAGGTTTCTTGAGGGGAAAGCTGTAACTGTGTGAGATGAATTAACAGAACACAAAAAAGCAGTTTCTCAGAAAGCTTCTTTCCAGTTTTTAACGGAAGATATTTCCTTTTTAACCATAGCCCTCTAAGGGTTTCCAAATATCACTTTGCAAATTCCACAAGAACGGTCTTAGCGAAAGGATTCTTGAGGGGGAAGCTCTAACTCTGTGAGATAAATTCGCAGAACCCAAAGCAATTTCTCAGAAAGCTTCTTTCCAGTTTTTAACTGAAGATATTTCCTTTTTCATTATAGCCCTCTATGGGCTTCCAAATATCACTTTGCAAATTCCACAAGAACAGCCTTAACGAAAGGCTTCTTTAGGTTAAAGCTGTAACTCTGTAAGATGAATTAACAGAACACAAAGCAGTTTCTCAGAAAGCTTCTTTTCAGTTTTTATCTTAGGATATTTTCTATATCACCGTAGACCTATATGGGCTTCCAAATATCACTTTGCAAATTCCACAAGAACATTCTTAGCGAAAGGCTTCTTGAAGGGAAAGTTGTAACTCTTTGAGATGAATTAACAGAACACAAAGCAGTTTCTCAGAGAGCCTCTTTCCAGTTTTTAACGGAAGATATTTCCTTTTTCACCATAGCCCTCTATGGGCTTCCAAATATCACTTTGCAAATTTCAAAAAAACAGTCTTAGTGAAAGGTTTCTTGAGAAGAAAGCTGTAACTCTGTGAGATGTATTAACAGAACACAAAGCAGTTTCTCAGAAAGCTTCTTTCCAGTTTTTAACGGAAGATATTTCCTTTTTCACCATAGCCCTCTATGGGCTTCCAAATATCACATTGCAAATCCCACAAGAACAGTCATAGCGAAAGGCTTCTTGAGGGGAAAGCTGTAACTCTGAGAGATGAATTATCGGAACACAAAGCATTTTCTCAGAAAGCTTCTTTCCAGTTTTTAACAGAAGTTATTTCCTTTTTCACCATAGCCCTCTATGGGCTTCTAAATACCACTTTGCAAATTCCACAAGAACAGTCTTAGCGAAAGGCTTCTTGTGGGGAAAGCTGTAACTCTGTGAGATGAATTAACAGAACACAGAGCAGTTTCTCAGAAAGCTTCTTTTCAGTTTTAACTGAAGATACTTCCCTTATCACCCTAGCCCTCTATGGGCTTTCAAATATCACTTTGCAAATTCCCAAGAAAAGTCTTAGCGAAAGGCTTCTTGTGCGGAAAGCTGTAACTCTGTGAGATGAATTAACAGAACACAAAGCAGCTTCTCAGAAAGCTTCTTTCCAGTTTTTAACTGAAGATATTTCCTTTTTCACCATAGCCCTCTATGGGCTTCCAAATATCACTTTGCAAATTCCACAAGAACAGTCTTAGTGAAAGGTTTCTTGAGGGAAAGCAGTAACTCTGTGAGATAAATTAACAGAAGACAAAGCAATTTCTCAGATAGCTTCTTTTTAGTTTTTATCATAGGATATTTCCTTTTTCACCATAGCTCTCTATGGGCTTCCAAATATCACTTTGCAAATTCCACAAGAACAGTCTTAGCGAAAGGCTTCTTGAGGGGAAAGCTGTAACTCTGTGAGATGAATTAACAGAACACAAAGCAGTTTCTCAGAAAGCTTCTTTCCAGTTTTAACTGAAGATATTTCCTTTTCACCATTGCCCTCTATGGGCTTCAAATATCACTTTTCAAATTCCACAAAAACAGTCTTAGCGAAAGGTTTCTTGAGGGGAAAGTTGCAACTCTGTGAGATGAATTAACAGAACAGAGTGCAGTTTGTCAGAAAACTTCTTTCCAGTTTTTATCGGAAGATATTTCCTTTTTCACCATTGCCCTCTATGGGATTCCAAATATCACTTTTCAAATTCCAAAAGAACAGTCTTAGTGAAAGTCTTCTTGAGGTGAAAGCTGTAACTCTGTGAGACGAATTAACAGAACACAAAAAGCAGTTTCTCAGAAAGCTTCTTTTCAGTTTTAACTGAAGATATTTCCTTTTCACCATAGCACTCTATGGACTTCCAAATGTCACTTTGCATATTGCACAAGAACAGCCTTAGCGAAAGGCTTCTTGAGGGGAAAGCTGTAACTCTGTGAGATGAATTAACAGAACACAAAGCAGTTTCTCACAAAGCTTATTTCCAGTTTTTATCGGAAGATATTTCCTTTTTCACCATAGCCCTCTAGGAGCTTCCAAATATAGGTTTGCAAATTCCACAAGAACAGCCTTAGCGAAAGGCTTCTTGAGGAAAGCTGTAACTCTGTGAGATGAATTAACAGAACATAAAGCAGTTTCTCAGAAAGCTTCTTTTCAGTTTTTATCTTAGGATATTTCCTTTTCACCATAGCCCTCTATGGGCTTCCAAATATCACTTTGCAAATTCCACAAGAACAGTCTCAGCGAAAGGTTTCTTGAGGGGAAAGCTGTAACTGTGTGAGATGAATTAACAGAACACAAAAAAGCAGTTTCTCAGAAAGCTTCTTTCCAGTTTTTAACGGAAGATATTTCCTTTTTCACCATAGCCCTCTATGGGCTTCCAAATATCACTTTGCAAATTCCACAAGAACGGTCTTAGCGAAAGGATTCTTGAGGGGGAAGCTCTAACTCTGTGAGATGAATTAGCAGAACACAAAGCAATTTCTCAGAAAGCTTCTTTCCAGTTTTTAACTGAAGATATTTCCTTTTTCATTATAGCCCTCTATGGGCTTCCAAATATCACTTTGCAAATTCCACAAGAACAGCCTTAACGAAAGGCTTCTTTAGGTTAAAGCTGTAACTCTGTAAGATGAATTAACAGAACACAAAGCAGTTTCTCAGAAAGCTTCTTTTCAGTTTTTATCTTAGGATATTTTCTATATCACCGTAGACCTATATGGGCTTCCAAATATCACTTTGCAAATTCCACAAGAACATTCTTAGCGAAAGGCTTCTTGAGGGGAAAGTTGTAACTCTTTGAGATGAATTAACAGAACACAAAGCAGTTTCTCAGAAAGCTTCTTTTCATTTTTTATCTTAGGATATTTCCTTTTTCACCATAGCACTCTATGGGCTTCCAAATATCACTTTGCAAATTTCAAAAAAACAGTCTTAGTGAAAGGTTTCTTGAGAAGAAAGCTGTAACTCTGTGAGATGTATTCACAGAACACAAAGCAGTTTCTCAGAAAGCGTCTTTCCACTTTTTAAGGGAAGATATTTCATTTTCACCGTAGCCCTCTATGGGCTTCCAAGTATCACTTTGCAATTCCACAAGAACAGTCTATGCGAAATGCTTCTTGAAGGAAAGCTGTAACTCTGAGAGATGAATTATCGGAACACAAAGCATTTTCTCGGAAAGCTTCTTTCCAGTTTTTAACAGAAGTTATTTCCTTTTTCACCATAGCCCTCTATGGGCTTCCAAATATCACTTTGCAAATTCCACAAGAACAGTCTTAGTGAAAGGCTTCTTGAGCGGAAAGCTGTAACTGTGTGAGATGAATTAACAGAACACAAGCAGTTTCTCAGAAAGCTTTTTCCAGTTTTTAACTGAAGATACTTCCCTTATCACCCTAGCCCTCTATGGGCTTTCAAATATCACTTTGCAAATTCCCAAGAAAAGTCTTAGCGAAAGGCTTCTTGTGCGGAAAGCTGTAACTCTGTGAGATGAATTAACAGAACACAAAGCAGCTTCTCAGAAAGCTTCTTTCCAGTTTTTAACTGAAGATATTTCCTTTTTCACCATAGCCCTCTATGGGCTTCCAAATATCACTTTGCAAGTTACACAAGAACACTCTTAGCGAAAAGGTTCTTGAGGGGAAAGCAGTAACTCTGTGAGATAAATTAACAGAAGACAAAGCAATTTCTCAGATAGCTTCTCTTTAGTTTTTATCATAGGATATTTCCTTTTTCACCATAGCTCTCTATGGGCTTCCAAATATCACTTTGCAAATTCCACACGAACAGTCTTAGCGAAAGGCTTCTGCAGGGGAAAGCTATAACTCTGTGAGATGAATTTACAGAACACAAAGCAGTTTCTCAGAAAGCTTCCTTCCAGTTTTAAACTGAAGATATTTCCTTTTCCACCATTGCCCTCTATGGGCTACCAAATATCACTCTTCAAATTCCACAAAAACAGTCTTAGCGAAAGGTTTCTTGAGGGGAAAGTTGCAACTCTGTGAGATGAATTAACAGAACAGAGTGCAGTTTGTCAGAAAACTTCTTTCCAGTTTTTATCGGAAGATATTTCCTTTTTCACCATTGCCCTCTATGGGATTCCAAATATCACTTTTCAAATTCCAAAAGAACAGTCTTAGTGAAAGTCTTCTTGAGGTGAAAGCTGTAACTCTGTGAGACGAATTAACAGAACAGAGTGCAGTTTCTCAGAAAGCTTCTTTCCAGTTTTGAACTGAAGATGTTTCCTTTTTCACCATAGCACTCTATGGACTTCCAAATGTCACTTTGCATATTGCACAAGAACAGCCTTAGCGAAAGGCTTCTTGAGGGGAAAGCTGTAACTCTGTGAGATGAATTAGCATAACACAGAGCAGTTTCTCACAAAGCTTATTTCCAGTTTTTATCGGAAGATATTTCCTTTTTCACCATAGCCCTCTAGGAGCTTCCAAATATAGGTTTGCAAATTCCACAAGAACAGCCATAGCGAAAGGCTTCTTTAAGGAAACCTGCAACTCTGTGCAATGAATTAACCGAACATAAAGCAGTTTCTTAGAATGCTTCTTTTCAGTTTTATCTTAGGATATTTCCTTTTTCACCATAGCCCTCTATGGGCTTCCAAATATCACTTTGCAAATTCCACAAGAACAGTTTTAGCGAATGGATTCTTGAGGGGAAACTGTAACTCTGTGAGATGAACTAACAGAACAGAAAGCAGTTTCTCAGAAAGCTTCTTTCCAGTTTTTAACGGAAGATATTTCCTTTTTCACCTTAGCGCACTATGGGCTACCAAATATCACTTTGCAAATTCCACAAGAACGGTCTTAGCGAAAGGATTCTTGAGGGGGAAGCTCTAACTCTGTGAGATGCATTAGCAGAACACAAAGCAATTTCTCAGAAAGCTTCTTTCCAGTTTTTAACTGAAGATATTTCCTTTTTCATTATAGCCCTCTATGGGCTTCCAAATATCACTTTGCAAATTCCACAAGAACAGCCTTAACGAAAGGCTTCTTTAGGTTAAAGCTGTAACTCTGTGAGATGAATTAACAGAACACAAAGCAGTTTCTCAGAAAGCTTCTTTTCAGTTTTTATCTTAGGATATTTTCTATATCACCGTAGACCTATATGGGCTTCCAAATATCACTTTGCAAATTCCACAAGAACATTCTTAGCGAAAGGCTTCTTGAGGAAAGCTGTAACTCTGTGAGATGAATTAACAGAACACAAAGCAGTTTCTCAGAAAGCTTCTTTTCATTTTATATCTTAGGATATTTCCTTTTTCACCATAGCCCTCTATGGGCTTCCAAATATCACTTTGCAAATTTCAAAAAAACAGTCTTAGTGAAAGGTTTCTTGAGAAGAAAGCTGTAACTCTGTGAGATGTATTCACAGAACACAAAGCAGTTTCTCAGAAAGCTTCTTTCCACTTTTTAAGGGAAGATATTTCATTTTCACCATAGCCCTCTATGGGCTTCCAAGTATCACTTTGCGAATTCCACAAGAACAGTCTATGCGAAATGCTTCTTGAGGGGAAAGCTGTAACTCTGAGAGATGAATTATCGGAACACAAAGCATTTTCTCGGAAAGCTTCTTTCCAGTTTTTAACAGAAGTTATTTCCTTTTTCACCATAGCCCTCTATGGGCTTCTAAATACCACTTTGCAAATTCCACAAGAACAGTCTTAGCGAATGGCTTCTTGTGGGGAAAGCTGTAACTGTGTGAGATGAATTAACAGAACACAGAGCAGTTTCTCAGAAAGCGTTTTTTCAGTTTTTAACTGAAGATACTTCCCTTATCACCCTAGCCCTCTATGGGCTTTCAAATATCACTTTGCAAATTCCACAAGAAAAGTCTTAGCGAAAGGCTTCTTGTGCGGAAAGCTGTAACTCTGTGAGATGAATTAACAGAACACAAAGCAGCTTCTCAGAAAGCTTCTTTCCAGTTTTTAACTGAAGATATTTCCTTTTTCACCATAGCCCTCTATGGGCTTCCAAATATCACTTTGCAAGTTACACAAGAACACTCTTAGCGAAAAGGTTCTTGAGGGAAAGCTGTAACTCTGTGAGATAAATTAACAGAACACAAGCAGTTTCTCAGAAAGCTTCTTTTCAGTTTTATCTTAGGATATTTCCTTTTCACCATAGCTCTCTATGGGCTTCCAAATATCACTTTGCAAATTCCACACGAACAGTCTTAGCGAAAGGCTTCTGCAGAGGAAAGCTATAACCCTGTGAGATGAATTTACAGAACACAAAGCAGTTTCTTAGAAAGCTTCTTCCAGTTTTAACTGAAGATATTTCCTTTTCCACCATTGCCCTCTATGGGCTACCAAATATCACTCTTCAAATTCCACAAAACAGTCTTAGCGAAAGGTTTCTTGAGGGGAAAGTTGCAACTCTGTGAGATGAATTAACAGAACAGAGTGCAGTTTGTCAGAAAACTTCTTTCCAGTTTTTATCGGAAGATATTTCCTTTTTCACCATTGCCCTCTATGGGATTCCAAATATCACTTTTCAAATTCCAAAAGAACAGTCTTAGTGAAAGTCTTCTTGAGGTGAAAGCTGTAACTCTGTGAGACGAATTAACAGAACAGAGTGCAGTTTCTCAGAAAGCTTCTTTCCAGTTTTGAACTGAAGATGTTTCCTTTTTCACCATAGCACTCTATGGACTTCCAAATGTCACTTTGCATATTGCACAAGAACAGCCTTAGCGAAAGGCTTCTTGAGGGGAAAGCTGTAACTCTGTGAGATGAATTAGCATAACACAGAGCAGTTTCTCACAAAGCTTATTTCCAGTTTTTATCGGAAGATATTTCCTTTTTCACCATAGCCCTCTAGGAGCTTCCAAATATAGGTTTGCAAATTCCACAAGAACAGCCTTAGCGAAAGGCTTCTTTAAGGAAACCTGCAACTCTGTGCAATGAATTAACCGAACATAAAGCAGTTTCTTAGAATGCTTCTTTTCAGTTTTATCTTAGGATATTTCCTTTTTCACCGTAGCCCTCTATGGGCTTCCAAATATCACTTTGCAAATTCCACAAGAACAGTCTCAGCGAAAGGTTTCTTGAGGGGAAAGCTGTAACTGTGTGAGATGAATTAACAGAACACAAAAAAGCAGTTTCTCAGAAAGCTTCTTTCCAGTTTTTAACGGAAGATATTTCCTTTTTCAACATAGCGCACTGTGCGCTACCAAATATCACTTTGCAAATTCCACAAGAACGGTCTTAGCGAAAGGATTCTTGAGGGGGAAGCTCTAACTCTGTGAGATAAATTCGCAGAACCCAAAGCAATTTCTCAGAAAGCTTCTTTCCAGTTTTTAACTGAAGATATTTCCTTTTTCATTATAGCCCTCTATGGGCTTCCAAATATCACTTTGCAAATTCCACAAGAACAGCCTTAACGAAAGGCTTCTTTAGGTTAAAGCTGTAACTCTGTAAGATGAATTAACAGAACACAAAGCAGTTTCTCAGAAAGCTTCTTTTCAGTTTTTATCTTAGGATATTTTCTATATCACCGTAGACCTATATGGGCTTCCAAATATCACTTTGCAAATTCCACAAGAACATTCTTAGCGAAAGGCTTCTTGAGGGGAAAGTTGTAACTCTTTGAGATGAATTAACAGAACACAAAGCAGTTTCTCAGAAAGCTTCTTTTCATTTTTTATCTTAGGATATTTCCTTTTTCACCATAGCACTCTATGGGCTTCCAAATATCACTTTGCAAATTCCACAAGAACAGTCTTAGCGAAAGGTTTCTTGAGAAGAAAGCTGTAACTCTGTGAGATGTATTCACAGAACACAAAGCAGTTTCTCAGAAAGCGTCTTTCCACTTTTTAAGGGAAGATATTTCATTTTCACCGTAGCCCTCTATGGGCTTCCAAGTATCACTTTGCGAATTCCACAAGAACAGTCTATGCGAAATGCTTCTTGAGGGGAAAGCTGTAACTCTGAGAGATGAATTATCGGAACACAAAGCATTTTCTCGGAAAGCTTCTTTCCAGTTTTTAACAGAAGTTATTTCCTTTTTCACCATAGCCCTCTATGGGCTTCTAAATACCACTTTGCAAATTCCACAAGAACAGTCTTAGCGAATGGCTTCTTGTGGGAAAGCTGTAACTGTGTGAGATGAATTAACAGAACACAGAGCAGTTTCTCAGAAAGCGTTTTTTCAGTTTTTAACTGAAGATACTTCCCTTATCACCCTAGCCCTCTATGGGCTTTCAAATATCACTTTGCAAATTCCACAAGAAAAGTCTTAGCGAAAGGCTTCTTGTGCGGAAAGCTGTAACTCTGTGAGATGAATTAACAGAACACAAAGCAGCTTCTCAGAAAGCTTCTTTCCAGTTTTTAACTGAAGATATTTCCTTTTTCACCATAGCCCTCTATGGGCTTCCAAATATCACTTTGCAAGTTACACAAGAACACTCTTAGCGAAAAGGTTCTTGAGGGGAAAGCAGTAACTCTGTGAGATAAATTAACAGAACACAAGCAGTTTCTCAGAAAGCTTCTTTTCAGTTTTTATCTTAGGATATTTCCTTTTCACCATAGCTCTCTATGGGCTTCCAAATATCACTTTGCAAATTCCACAAGAACAGTCTTAGCGAAAGGCTTCTTGAGGGGAAAGCTTTAACTCTGTTAGATGAATTAACAGAACACAAAGCAGTTTCTCAGAAAGCTTCTTCCAGTTTTAACTGAAGATATTTCCTTTTCACCATTGCCCTCTATGGGCTTCAAATATCACTTTTCAAATTCCACAAAACAGTCTTAGCGAAAGGTTTCTTGAGGGGAAAGTTGCAACTCTGTGAGATGAATTAACAGAACAGAGTGCAGTTTGTCAGAAAACTTCTTTCCAGTTTTTATCGGAAGATATTTCCTTTTTCACCATTGCCCTCTATGGGATTCCAAATATCACTTTTCAAATTCCAAAAGAACAGTCTTAGTGAAAGTCTTCTTGAGGTGAAAGCTGTAACTCTGTGAGACGAATTAACAGAACAGAGTGCAGTTTCTCAGAAAGCTTCTTTCCAGTTTTGAACTGAAGATGTTTCCTTTTTCACCATAGCACTCTATGGACTTCCAAATGTCACTTTGCATATTGCACAAGAACAGCCTTAGCGAAAGGCTTCTTGAGGGGAAAGCTGTAACTCTGTGAGATGAATTAGCATAACACAGAGCAGTTTCTCACAAAGCTTATTTCCAGTTTTTATCGGAAGATATTTCCTTTTTCACCATAGCCCTCTAGGAGCTTCCAAATATAGGTTTGCAAATTCCACAAGAACAGCCATAGCGAAAGGCTTCTTTAAGGGAAACCTGCAACTCTGTGCAATGAATTAACCGAACATAAAGCAGTTTCTTAGAATGCTTCTTTTCAGTTTTTATCTTAGGATATTTCCTTTTTCACCGTAGCCCTCTATGGGCTTCCAAATATCACTTTGCAAATTCCACAAGAACAGTCTCAGCGAAAGGTTTCTTGAGGGGAAAGCTGTAACTGTGTGAGATGAATTAACAGAACACAAAAAAGCAGTTTCTCAGAAAGCTTCTTTCCAGTTTTTAACGGAAGATATTTCCTTTTTCAACATAGCGCACTGTGCGCTACCAAATATCACTTTGCAAATTCCACAAGAACGGTCTTAGCGAAAGGATTCTTGAGGGGGAAGCTCTAACTCTGTGAGATAAATTCGCAGAACCCAAAGCAATTTCTCAGAAAGCTTCTTTCCAGTTTTTAACTGAAGATATTTCCTTTTTCATTATAGCCCTCTATGGGCTTCCAAATATCACTTTGCAAATTCCACAAGAACAGCCTTAACGAAAGGCTTCTTTAGGTTAAAGCTGTAACTCTGTAAGATGAATTAACAGAACACAAAGCAGTTTCTCAGAAAGCTTCTTTTCAGTTTTTATCTTAGGATATTTTCTATATCACCGTAGACCTATATGGGCTTCCAAATATCACTTTGCAAATTCCACAAGAACATTCTTAGCGAAAGGCTTCTTGAGGGGAAAGTTGTAACTCTTTGAGATGAATTAACAGAACACAAAGCAGTTTCTCAGAAAGCTTCTTTTCATTTTTTATCTTAGGATATTTCCTTTTTCACCATAGCACTCTATGGGCTTCCAAATATCACTTTGCAAATTTCAAAAAAACAGTCTTAGTGAAAGGTTTCTTGAGAAGAAAGCTGTAACTCTGTGAGATGTATTCACAGAACACAAAGCAGTTTCTCAGAAAGCGTCTTTCCACTTTTTAAGGGAAGATATTTCATTTTCACCGTAGCCCTCTATGGGCTTCCAAGTATCACTTTGCGAATTCCACAAGAACAGTCTATGCGAAATGCTTCTTGAAGGGAAAGCTGTAACTCTGAGAGATGAATTATCGGAACACAAAGCATTTTCTCGGAAAGCTTCTTTCCAGTTTTTAACAGAAGTTATTTCCTTTTTCACCATAGCCCTCTATGGGCTTCTAAATACCACTTTGCAAATTCCACAAGAACAGTCTTAGCGAATGGCTTCTTGTGGGGAAAGCTGTAACTGTGTGAGATGAATTAACAGAACACAGAGCAGTTTCTCAGAAAGCGTTTTTTCAGTTTTTAACTGAAGATACTTCCCTTATCACCCTAGCCCTCTACGGGCTTTCAAATATCACTTTGCAAATTCCACAAGAAAAGTCTTAGCGAAAGGCTTCTTGTGCGGAAAGCTGTAACTCTGTGAGATGAATTAACAGAACACAAAGCAGCTTCTCAGAAAGCTTCTTTCCAGTTTTTAACTGAAGATATTTCCTTTTTCACCATAGCCCTCTATGGGCTTCCAAATATCACTTTGCAAGTTACACAAGAACACTCTTAGCGAAAAGGTTCTTGAGGGGAAAGCAGTAACTCTGTGAGATAAATTAACAGAAGGCAAAGCAATTTCTCAGATAGCTTCTCTTTAGTTTTTAATCATAGGATATTTCCTTTTTCACCATAGCTCTCTATGGGCTTCCAAATATCACTTTGCAAATTCCACACGAACAGTCTTAGCGAAAGGCTTCTTGAGGGGAAAGCTTTAACTCTGTTAGATGAATTAACAGAACACAAAGCAGTTTCTCAGAAAGCTTCCTTCCAGTTTTAAACTGAAGATATTTCCTTTTCCACCATTGCCCTCTATGGGCTACCAAATATCACTCTTCAAATTCCACAAAAACAGTCTTAGCGAAAGGTTTCTTGAGGGGAAAGTTGCAACTCTGTGAGATGAATTAACAGAACAGAGTGCAGTTTGTCAGAAAACTTCTTTCCAGTTTTTATCGGAAGATATTTCCTTTTTCACCATTGCCCTCTATGGGATTCCAAATATCACTTTTCAAATTCCAAAAGAACAGTCTTAGTGAAAGTCTTCTTGAGGTGAAAGCTGTAACTCTGTGAGACGAATTAACAGAACAGAGTGCAGTTTCTCAGAAAGCTTCTTTCCAGTTTTGAACTGAAGATGTTTCCTTTTTCACCATAGCACTCTATGGACTTCCAAATGTCACTTTGCATATTGCACAAGAACAGCCTTAGCGAAAGGCTTCTTGAGGGGAAAGCTGTAACTCTGTGAGATGAATTAGCATAACACAGAGCAGTTTCTCACAAAGCTTATTTCCAGTTTTTATCGGAAGATATTTCCTTTTTCACCATAGCCCTCTAGGAGCTTCCAAATATAGGTTTGCAAATTCCACAAGAACAGCCATAGCGAAAGGCTTCTTTAAGGGAAACCTGCAACTCTGTGCAATGAATTAACCGAACATAAAGCAGTTTCTTAGAATGCTTCTTTTCAGTTTTTATCTTAGGATATTTCCTTTTTCACCGTAGCCCTCTATGGGCTTCCAAATATCACTTTGCAAATTCCACAAGAACAGTCTCAGCGAAAGGTTTCTTGAGGGGAAAGCTGTAACTGTGTGAGATGAATTAACAGAACACAAAAAAGCAGTTTCTCAGAAAGCTTCTTTCCAGTTTTTAACGGAAGATATTTCCTTTTTAACCATAGCCCTCTAAGGGTTTCCAAATATCACTTTGCAAATTCCACAAGAACGGTCTTAGCGAAAGGATTCTTGAGGGGGAAGCTCTAACTCTGTGAGATGCATTAGCAGAACACAAAGCAATTTCTCAGAAAGCTTCTTTCCAGTTTTTAACTGAAGATATTTCCTTTTTCATTATAGCCCTCTATGGGCTTCCAAATATCACTTTGCAAATTCCACAAGAACAGCCTTAACGAAAGGCTTCTTTAGGTTAAAGCTGTAACTCTGTAAGATGAATTAACAGAACACAAAGCAGTTTCTCAGAAAGCTTCTTTTCAGTTTTTATCTTAGGATATTTTCTATATCACCGTAGACCTATATGGGCTTCCAAATATCACTTTGCAAATTCCACAAGAACATTCTTAGCGAAAGGCTTCTTGAGGGGAAAGTTGTAACTCTTTGAGATGAATTAACAGAACACAAAGCAGTTTCTCAGAAAGCTTCTTTTCATTTTATATCTTAGGATATTTCCTTTTTCACCATAGCCCTTTATGGGCTTCCAAATATCACTTTGCAAATTCCACAAGAACAGTCTTAGCGAAAGGCTTCTTGAGAAAGCTGTAACTCTGTGAGATGAATTAACAGAACACAAAGCAGTTTCTCAGAAAGCTTCTTTCAGTTTTATCTTAGGATATTTCCTTTTCACCATAGCACTCTATGGGCTTCCAAATATCACTTTGAAAATTCCACAAGAACAGTCTTAGTGAAAGGTTTCTTGAGAAGAAAGCTGTAACTCTGTGAGATGTATTCACAGAACACAAAGCAGTTTCTCAGAAAGCGTCTTTCCACTTTTTAAGGGAAGATATTTCATTTTCACCATAGCCCTCTATGGGCTTCCAAATATCACTTTGCAAATTCCACAAGAACAGTCTTAGTGAAAGGCTTCTTGAGAAAGCTGTAACTCTGTGAGATGAATTAACAGAACACAAAGCAGTTTCTCAGAAAGCTTCTTTCCAGTTTTTAACGGAAGATATTTCCTTTTCACCATAGCCCTCTATGGGCTTCAAATATCACTTTGCAAATTCCACAAGAACAGTCTTAGCGAAAGGCTTCTTGAGGAAAGCTGTAACTCTGTGAGATGAATTAACAGAACACAGCAGTTTCTCAGAAAGCTTCTTTCAGTTTTTAACTGAAGATATTTCCTTTTCACCATAGCCCTCTATGGGCTTCCAAATATCACTTTGCAAATTCCACAAGAAAAGTCTTAGCGAAAGGCTTCTTGAGGAAAGCTGTAACTCTGTGAGATGAATTAACAGAACACAAAGCAGCTTCTCAGAAAGCTTCTTTCCAGTTTTTAACTGAAGATATTTCCTTTTCACCATAGCCCTCTATGGGCTTCCAAATATCACTTTGCAAATTCCACAAGAACAGTCTTAGCGAAAGGTTCTTGAGAGGAAAGCTGTAACTCTGTGAGATGAATTAACAGAACACAAAGCAGTTTCTCAGAAAGCTTCTTTCCAGTTTTTAACTGAAGATATTTCCTTTTTCTCCATTGCCCTCTATGGGCTTCCAAATATCACTCTTCAAATTCCACAAGAACAGTCTTAGCGAAAGGCTTCTTGAGGAAAGCTGTAACTCTGTGAGATGAATTCACAGAACACAGAGCAGTTTCTCAGAAAGCTTCTTTCCAGTTTTTAACGGAAGATATTTCCTTTTTCACCATTGCCCTCTATGGGATTCCAAATATCACTTTTCAAATTCCAAAAGAACAGTCTTAGCGAAAGTCTTCTTGAGGTGAAAGCTGTAACTCTGTGAGATGAATTAACAGAACAGAGTGCAGTTTCTCAGAAAGCTTCTTTCCAGTTTTTAACTGAAGATATTTTTTTCACCATAGCACTCTATGGGCTTCCAAATATCACTTTGCAAATTCCACAAGAACAGCCTTAGCGAAAGGCTTCTTGAAGGGAAAGCTGTAACTCTGTGAGATGAATTTACAGAACACAAAGCAGTTTCTCAGAAAGCTTCTTTCCAGTTTTTAACGGAAGATATTTCCTTTTTCACCATAGCCCTCTATGGGCTTCCAAATATCACTTTGCAAATTCCACAAGAACAGCCTTAGCGAAAGGCTTCTTGAGGGAAAGTTGTAACTCTGTAAGATGAATTAACAGAACACAGAGCAGTTTCTCAGAAGCTTCTTTCCAGTTTTTAACGGAAGATATTTCCTTTTTCACCATAGCCCTCTATGGGCTTCCAAATATCACTTTGCAAATTCCACAAGAACAGTCTTAGAAAGGCTTCTTGAGGGAAAGCTGTAACTCTGTGAGATGAATTAACAGAACACAGAGCAGTTTCTCAGAAAGCTTCTTTCCAGTTTTTAACGGAAGATATTTCCTTTTTCACCATAGCCCTCTATGGGCTTCCAAATATCACTTTGCAAATTCCACAAGAACAGCCTTAGCGAAAGGCTTCTTGAGGGAA